>JACJUY010004513.1:25395-52860 GCA_014220935.1 Platorchestia sp. MABIK | reverse complement strand
CGTATTTTCACATTTGCTCACGAAAGCTTTACTTTATTTGAAACAAAGCTTCACGAAAGCTTTACCCTTTTACATCTCTTATTTCTAACAATCTATTGAACGCACTGGTTTACACGAGAGATTAAACAATAATACAGTTAAGCAATGACACAGATTAGGAAATAACACAGATTAGGAATACAAATTTCAGCAACGGCAGTTTCAACGAGATCCGAGAAAGAAATACATTTAATTTAGGGCAGTGGGCTTCGGCTGCTATCTGATGTTGCCACAATGAAAATTAAAATTCACGGTGGCCGTGACAAACAGTTTCAAAAACAACTCTAATCAAGAACGCAAATAGCACCATCCGTCAAAGTAAAAAAACACAACACTATAGCACTGGTTAAACCAATAAATGCAAAGCAAAAAGTTTAAGTACATCAATGCAAAGCAAAAGTATAAGGGCGGCTGAAGCGATAAAACAAAAATTGCCTTTTTCTTCAAACTATAAAATTAAAGTACTCGGCACAACACCATTACATAGTGCATGGGTCGTACTAGACTATGACTAACAACGCAAATAGATACATGATTGTAAAAATGCTAGTTATAACTCATAAAAAAATAAATTATAGCGAGTTATAGCGTAAAAATAAATACATGAGTAAAACGCCAGTTGAAAAACAACTATAGTCATAGACACAAACGCAAAAAAACAATTAAAAGAAAGTCAATTTTGATTCGCATCAACATACACAACTCCTTTCGTTAATTCGCAATTGACATGGTTCTTGCAACGTAATAACCAATTTCTTAAATTAAAGTAATGAACAATCAAAGATTTAGGTAATAGTTAATTAATATTATTAATTATTAATTGATTAAAGGAATAAACAATTTAAACAACAGGTAATTACATCAATAATTTAGATACCCTGGGAAAATTGGGAAACAAGAAAAATGTTATTACCACCTAACGGCGAAAAAAAAACACATTTCAAGTTTTAACTCTGCGGGTTACACCAACTTACAAATATGGTTACGCAAAAAGCACAAAGATAAACGATTAATAGGTGTTACTAAAAATTGAACGAAGAAATTGAAACAAATGAACAATTACCAAAAGTAAAAATATGGTTACAAAACTTAGAGATAAAAGTTAAGCCAAATTAAGTCAATTCCTCTCCCATAACGACGAAGTTGTTCACAATTTTTTTTAGTTCCGTACATGGACAAAAAATTTTATTGTCGATAAAATCATAGTGTGAACGTAATTAAACACTCATCAAACAAAAACTTTCAAATGAAAAGTATTTGATCTCAATGGAACTGTTTAGGAAAAACAATTATGTCCTTTCTAATAGCAAGTTGCTAAAAGCAATATATACAACATTGTTCAGTTGTTTAAACACCGTTGGTCGTAGTTAATCCTAATTTTACATTTTCTTGTCTCCGATGAGTTGCAACAAAAGAAAACTTAGCAGAGTGCTAGAAGAGTGACTCAGAAACTATGAAAGAACTCTTGATTCTCTTGAATGCGCTTGATTCTGTCTTGATTAAAGACCGGAAACAGCTCGCAGGTTACTTACTTGCCAGCACAAACACGTTACCTGAAATTGAAAAAAAAACAAGAAGATTAGCATGGCCTCATGCGCGAAATTTGGTACATGAACTTAAAAAAAGTAAAATGAGAAACACTTTCAGTGTCAAATGAACATTTACCGAATCTTACTACTTGACGGGTAAACTTTTTTAAAACTTCAAGTCAAAAATTTAAAAGTCCGAAAAGAACAGGTTTCTCATTACCATTTAAGTTTTCTCAGAGAACGAATGCTGACTCAATAGCGATCCGAATGCTGACTCTGAATTCCGAATAGGCATTTAATTTGCTGAGAGACCGAAAACACATCGTCTCATAAAAATCTCGGCATCAGCAGTCGGAGGTCGCTCGAATTTTCCAATCCGTATTAAAAGTTTGAATTCAGCATTTTAATTCTTACCGAGACATGGGAGTTCTCACTTTGAAACGTTCCTAGGCAATGCACGGCAAAAAAAAGATTGAAATATGTGCAAAGACGTCACTTCTTGAATCACCTGCCAACAATCACGTGCGGCATTTACACAAGAACATTACATTTTGTTATACTGTGTTTGTTGTACTGTTACTTACATTTCACATATCGCGTTGCATTAATGCCTTAATCAAAAACTTAGAAGCTCAAGCTTATACGTGGTTAAAATGAAGCATAAGCAAACAATAGAAATACATAGCTGAACACATAAGAAACATACGTAAGAACATACTTTTTACGGTACACGTACACAAATAGTTGTCAAGGTAAAAATCAATGTTGACGTTAAATGCTCTGAATTTTAATCGTTCAATCAGTTGTAAATTGTCCCGTGGAAACTTTAGGGACTGGACGATAAATTGCAGTCTTTTACGATTGATATATTTCAAATTACATAGCATAAAGCTTTACTGATCATGAAATTCGAGTAGGCTTGCAAAATGACTATTATGACGCACTTGATCGTTTAAACGTTCTCAAAAAATATTAAATGAAGCCTCTCTCATATGACAAATGACTAAGAAATAAATTAAATTTTGCTCCTACTCCAATTAGTGTGCACTCGTCAATTATCCGTCAATCGTCCAAAACACATCTTTTTCATGACTATCCACCAGTCATATTCATAACTATTTACATAGTCATACACATGGTCACGCTGTAGTCTGTACGTTGGACTGCAGTCGCTACTGTCGCGCTGTCTGGATACTGTTACTGCAGTCAGAGCGACCGGAAATGCGTCGCCTTAGTATCTGGCGTGTCTTACGCCTTGCTAAAGCTCAATGCCTGGTGCAGCCTGAACTGCGTGCTACTTTGCACACTCTTGCTTATTATTACTCATTACTCTTTTATAATTACCAGACCACCACGTGTGGTTAATTAATGGGCGCCTATCGCCTTTCATTATTCCTCATTGCTTATTATTCTCGTTTGGGACTATCGCCTCTCATTATTCCTCATTACTTATTATTCTCGTTTAGTACTTCTTCAATTCGCCAGCACAATTACAACCGCAATCTACAATGCTAACCTCTGACCGTCAAGGTATCAATGGTATTCGTTCCACCATAGTTTTTGAACTAAAGTCAGAGTGCTATCGCAATCTACGATTAAAGCTTATCTCGAAGCTTATTCACTTGTCTGCGTCACTTGTCTGCGTTAATTCAATTCTATTCCTCAACAGTATTACTCAGCAGTATTACTTCAATACTATTCCTCAACAGTATGTTGTGTTATTACCTCGCTGGTAAATTTACCTGGTAACTTTAAACCATTTGACCAGATATATCCACAGCCTTGTAATGCAACTTTCGGTACCATTTACCTCTCTGGGTTTACCATTTACATACACTAGAAAAGTCTTTCTCTTCTTTATTTTTCTCCCTCGCGACAACTTATTGCCCCGACATCCTTTATTTTTTTCTCTCACGACAACTTATGCCCCGGCATCCTTTATTTTTTTTCTCTCGCGACAACTCATGCCCCGGCATCTAGTGCTCCTCTTAGCACAGGTAACTACTTCAGCTGCATTGTATTAATCGTGCGCTATCTCTCAATTCCTGTCCTGTTTATACAGCGAATTGTACTCTTAATAATGAATTCCTTGATCCGTAGCACTCTCTCGAAACTCTAATGCAACGATTCTCTTGCAATAATTTTCTTATTCTCTAATGCTAGAACGTTGAGTTTTACAAAGGTCTTCAGCATTACCTTTGGGCAAAATGACAGTCACTACTTCCCACCAGCAACATCCTACCAGACGCAACCAGCAAGAAAACTCGAAATGAACTTCAAAAATGACACAATAAATGTTTAAAATATAGTCACGCCACCAACTAATCAGACTTAAAACTCTGGTTACTAGTTACACTGCGGCTATTACTGACTCTGACGTTTTTCTAGCATTTGTAACTCTGTTACTCTCGAAATGTCACCTTTGCAGTCACGACAAATGCTCGTTCAACCCGCACAATTTAGCAGAGTCCACTGTTTTACACTCGGTTTGCAACAGATCTCATTGTGTATAAGAGTGGCATTAAACATGTCCTGCATTGTTGCAACAGGTTAAAGAAAACATCTGCTTGCTCTCACTCAGCCTCACTGCAGTGCAGCGTTCGTTTGGCCTTGACGTCTGCTCGCACTGGGTAATGCAAAAAAACTGCCTTGCAAAAACTCTACTTCTGTTGCTGCATACAACCTGCTTTACGCTCAATGAATCTCTAGGCTGCTACGGTACTGTAACAATTATAACAATTAACTGTTGCTGCTTTACTTATTTTAAATTGTAGTTTTAGTAGTCGCACGATGTCGCACGATCTCTGCAGTCGTTGTAGGCGATGCACCGTTACTGTTTCGTCCGTCGCACGAAGATAACGTTGTAGTCGGGTGAAAAACCGTCGCACTGTAGTTATTAGGTCTGTAGTCGTCAGTACCTCTCTTAGGATCTCTGTAGACGCTGTCCTTATCCTCGGTTTCTTGTTGCTCTGACTGTCTCTGCAGGTCCTCTTTGTAGACGTTATAATTCTTGTCGTCACCAGACGTTCTTCACGATGATTCTTGACGACCGTTGATTTGCTGTAGTCACTAGAGCTTCTTCTCAAGCTTCTGCAGGTTTCTCGTTGAATTTAATTTCTACTTGATTTCTTGATGATATCTTCTTAGCTTCTTCACAGCTTTCGGAAACAAATCTTTTCGTGGGTTTGTCTTTTATACTGGCCACCAATGTGCCGTCGTGGCTACTACTTTCGGAGAGTCAGAGTCGGAGACGATTTAGAGGAGTTTACTGGATGTCGGTGCTGGGCTAGGCTGTGCTATCGGCGGGAACAGCTCAGTCAAAATGCGATTGCTCATACACGACGAGCGCTTGGCTCGGCTCACGAATGCATGAAGTGAGGCACACTGAAGGCAGACTACAAGTGGATACTAAGGATAGAGGAGAGGGAAAGAAAGTATGAATAACAAAGATTGACTTGGCAAGCAATAACAGAAATCTTTTTTCAGAAAGTTTCAGAATACACACACAATTTCACAAACAAGGCAATTGACACACCAAAAAATTCAGTCACCTTAGAAAATGGTGCCCTCAGTGAGTGCAAACAACTTCCAGGCCCAGAGAGCGGAGTGGCAATCGTTCTATACGATATAGAAGAGGATAGGCGTATTTAATCGTAAGTTATCCCTGAGAGAACAAGTGCATAAGTCTCCAAAATAAAGGCCAATCAAACTGCCACCCAACCTGATAGGAGGCACCAACACTCGTCAACCGGGAGAGCGAAATCTAGGCAGAACTCGGAGAGCAAAACTCAATCACAAGAGGTCAACCACGAAGCAAAGACAAATGACAAAAAATTGAAAACCTGAACTGCCAGAGGATTGAAACTATTTATGCTATCAAATTCAACATTAAGAGGGGAATGAAAATCCTTTGCCACAAATGCCTGAGCCATACAGGTCCAGTCCATTCCACGATGAGTCCCCTGTGAACCACAGTACAGAGAAGTGCCAGGAGCACAACTGCCAGCGACCAGCACGGCATATTTCTGTTGAGGGAGAAGGTTAGCAAGTCAGCCTATCACACTCGCTAACAACACTCAGAATTAACTAGTATCTGGGTTACGTCAGTCCTCAATGAAAAGCTCACCCCGTAAATATCTCATCAGGAATTTTTCCCACTATAATAAATGCATATTTTTAAGCAGAAACCTGTTCTCGGAGGTTTTCATCATTTTCACTAGGCAGCCATACTTATTCCAATCATGCATTCATATTAATCCCGAGCTTTAATAATCTCAAAATTTCAATGTAAATCATCGTTTGCTATAAAATAGATAGCTTCTACTTTTTAGTCATTCCCTTCATGATTGCTTTCGTTAGACAACCCAGGTAGCAAAATTTATTGACCTAATATTGAGCCAATCTACAGTCTCAATATTGACTGGATATTCAAAATGAACATTGGGGAAATACCTTATTTTGGATAATTCGGTTGATTTTGGAAAAATACATTGGCCCAATAACAATATAATCATCAATCCAACATCAATTAATTATTGTGTCAATATTGACTTGATAATGAGATGTTCCCTACAATAACTTAGGGTTAATATTCAATTCCTGATATCATGTTGATATTGGTAAAACATATTGTCCCAATAATGATATTTTCACTAACCCAATTTAAGTGAATTATTGTATCACTATGGAGTTGATTTTGAGGTTTAAATACCAGGTGTTGCTGCTTCAGCCACTGAGTTTCGTTTTGTGGCGTGAAGCGGCGGCCTTACTTATACTTCCCCTCCATTAGGTATCGGTGATACGCAGAGGAGAAGTTGGAACTTTTTGAAAATAAAATTTACATTGAGATACATTACAATAACTGAGCATAAATAGACTAGAATTGAGATTTGAGGGGGAACTAAGGCACTACAAGGTGTTCCTTAGAAAAATGTTGGCCAATACTCATTTTCTGATATCAAGTTGATATTGGTAGAATATTTTGTCCCGATAATAATTTATTTTTAACCCAGTATCAGCTAATTACTGTGTCACTATTGACTTGATATTGAGGTGTTTCCTTAAACAACACTTTGGCTCAACAATTAATTTCTAATATCACATCAATATTCAGAAGTGTTCAAAGATGAGATGTGTAAATAATTCTGAAAACTATGTTATCTGATGTACATACCTACACACCTACAAAACTTTGAATTAAACTGCATTCAAAATTTATCTAAACTCCATGATTCCATGATTACAAACCTCTTCGGCATCGTAGAGTGGAAGTCCAAATATTGTGTTGCACGTACCAGTGGTCGGGCAACCTGTGCATGCAGTTTGATCCCGTCAAGTATGCGTAATTGTTCAATATATAGACATTTATTGCTATAGTAACATATGACAAACGATTTTAGCAAATTATTTTGAAAAAACTAGACCTTCGAAATTCATTGGACGACTGAAAAAACAAGAACTGTGAACCTGTGATTACAGTAATTCTGAATATACATATTATTGTAACGAATTCAGATTTCTTGATATCTGTCAAATATATCTGCACTCATTAATGACTGAACTAACTATTCATTAATTTAATTGGTGAATTTTATACAAATTACTCCGTATTATTGGCGTACGATATCAACCCAATGTTTGAGCAATAATAATTTAAATTTCAACAAATTTTCTTAAATTCCGAGATTTTTAATAATTATGAGATAGTTTCCACTTATATGAATATCATACATATATATATATAGTTATATACACTGTTAGTTTAATATTAGAAATAAAACCATCAACTACATTATCCCAATAACAAGTTGATATCATAAATAAGTACATCTTTTTTCGATATAGTCTTGTTATTAGCCTATTATTGTAATCCAAGATTACAATGTCAGGTCAATAAATAATTTTCAACCTAATATTGGCCTAATAATTTCTTGCTACCTGGGAAATTGCAATTTAAAATTACATCAATCATTGTTCTGCATTTTCCCGGCTAAGTCAATATTATTTTGGTAAATTTTAAAAAAAAAGTAAGAAAATTATTCGTAAAACGAACTTAGAATGACATTTTCATAAAATTCTTACTTCTTGATATCACTGTATTACCCATGAACCAAAGAAGCTCCTGCTATTGGCTACACATGCCTGTTTTTTTTTAAGTAATGACGATTGTGGTTCTAGAAAATGCGTCGTTGTTCATAAAAAGTGCAACCATTCACTTTGAGTTGTATTCTCCGCTGTATTTGACTTTGATATTTGCTGATCAACTGTAATGAGCTGCCCAAGAACTATTGTGTTACTTTTGAACAAATGAGAATTTTTAGCTGGCATTTTAAAATCAAAGTCACTTTTACGTGAGTTATTGGCGGACTTGTAGTATATCTCTGTGGATATGAATCATTAAAAGCACTCTTCTCATCCTGTTATGCAGGAATTGAAGTGCGTTATCACTTTTGAAGCCTTAGTTAGCAACTCAGATTGCATCACGTCTTCATTACACAAGCAAAAATGGAAATTTCACTAAGACCAATAAATTTAAAAGCAAAAATTAGACATGAGTTATATGACAAAGGCTGCATAAGCGTACTAAATAAATTTTTGCATCAAAAAAGAGTTTGTGCTGTAGAATTTTATACGTATATCTTTAAAAAATTTCAAAAACTGTACAATATTGAACCCAAAGTAAAGTTTTGCATTTAAAGTGTCACATATATAAAAGAACAGCAAAATAAACTCTCAGCATTCATATGTATAGATGCATGTATCGTAGAAATTTGACTAATTGAAGTGCTGAACCTAATCAAAATTGAGCTTTGTTTATTCGAAAAAAAAATTTGAGAAACTAATAATATAGATTTTTCTAATTGGAACCTCCGCTTGGTAAAAGGAATAGACAAATCCGATGTTTTCACAGATCCTTAAGCTTATATTGAAACTTGTTTTAGTGTCAATTGAAATATGAAACCTGTAGTAGGGTATAAAATATTTTGACTTTGAGCTGAACTAAAGACCTAATTCAGTTGAAATTACAAAATATAATTTTATGAATGCTCCAGAAATGAAATGAAGCAAATGCATCAAACCAAAAAAGCTACACAAAACAACAGAATGACCCGTGGTAAAAATATTAAGATATCTGGTGCATGAAGCAGTAGCAAATTCTACATGACATGGAACACTGTAACATTTACTCTAAGTAGTGCAAGGCAGTGACATTTACGGGAGACGCCCACCCAGAATCAAGAAAATGGCTGTAACGTTTGCTGTATTGGATCTAGATCAATGAAAATTGGCTTACGTATGAATTTTTGGAAGTAAATACGGGTCGTCTCTATAACTTTTTTCCACTCGACATGATTTCGGAGAAAAATGGGGGAAAGGGTAGGGAAAAGTGTGTACTTTTAAAGAGACATCTTCTCAAAAACTACTTATCGTAGAGCAATGATTTAGGTATCATTGGATGCGCAATAAGTTGTTGCATAAAAATTCAGTTGATATTCACGATAATTTCTGAGTTACATAGGAAAAGTATTTGTAAATAATTACTAATTTGATGATATTAGGTAATTTTTACAAAATGATTGTAACGTTATTTTTATAGAATCTAGATCTATGAAAATTGATATGCATACGTATTTTTAGAAATAAACAGGGTTAGTGTTCATGACTTTTTCCCATTTTTGCCATAATTACGGATATAATGGGAAAAAATGGGTGAAAAAGGTGTGTAAGATTATTTTTGAAAATGTTTTTTCTCCTAGATTTCTTATCGTAGAGCAATGATTTAGGTATCATTAGATGCGCAAAGAGCTGCTCTATCTAATGACATTAGATTTTTTCATTCCATATTTTTTTCTTTCATTAAAAATCTATGGAAAAAATGATGACTTTTTCAAAAGTTGTTTTTTATATTTGATGATAGCTAAACTATTGTGAAATTCAACATAATCCTCGGACTCTTTATGCAGCAACTTATTGCGCATCCAATGACACTTAAGTCATTGTTCAACATTAAGTTCTTTTTGAGAACTCGTATCTTGAAAAGTTTGCCCTTTCCCCCCCCTCTCCCTCATTGTCTTCAAAATTAGGTCGAAAGTGGAAAAAAGTTATAGGGACGACCCCTATTTATTTTCAAAAATACCTGTGTGTGACAATTTTCATAGATCTAAATTCCATGGAAATAACGTTACAGTCATTTCCTTGATTCGTCGATTTCAGGGTGGACGTCTCACTTAAAGATTTTTTATTTTAAATATGGTCTGATCCTGTTTTTAATAATATCCGCATGTGCTTATTGAAGCGATATGAAAATAATCTTTATTTTTCAATATTGTACTTAACTGAAGCTAAAGCTATCTGTTAAAAACGTTCATATCATCAGTTTTTTTCTGATTTTAATGATGTTCTACTTTAACATTTTATGTACGTAAAGCCGTTCAACTCATCATCTAGATTAGTTCGCGAATTCCAAGGATGATGAATTGTTTTCATAATATTTATTAATATTTTGCTTAAAACAAGTAGGCTAACTTTTATTATTGCTCGAAGGATATTGATAGGTTGATCCTCTTATAAATGATGAATCACTTATAGAATTTCATTCTTATTAATTTCTAGCGTTAAAAGTTGCGAAAAATCTTCTTTTTACATTTTAGCACTGGTCGATGTTTCATTCTTAATTTATTTCACTATTTTTGTACCGGGTTGTTATAAAATAATGATTTTGTAATAACAAAATGTAGCCTTTCGAGCCTGTTGCCTAGCAGCCTTTAATTAATTGTTGCCTAGCAGCCATGTAATTTAACAATTAGCGGATATTCGTAGGTTTTCTTATCCCTTTCTAGGTGTTCTCACCGGGGGACTTGGGAAGGTTATTAAATTCCTGAAAGTTGTATTTTATGGAAAAGACTCTTGATCGCGATCTCGTCCTTCGAAAAACATTTTGCGAAAATGTTTACAAAATTTTGAAGTGGGCTTCGGTTATATAGCGGCTGCACTTCAAGGCAATGTATCATATTACACAAATACATCAGTCACTGGTTTTATGTCTCCAAATTTTATTTATATTCACATTTCTAATTTTTTTAGTTCCAATTTTTCGTTGTCTTTACTTTAAAAGTTCTTTGTAACTAAAAATGCATTCGAAATTCTACGTTTTTCGATTAATGAACGTAAATTTTCAAATGCCAGTGCTGTTGTGATGACTATAACTGTGTTTTATTGTGGCTGTTGTTTTTTATACAACAAGGAAATAATAAACGACTTTTCATTTTCAAGCTCAGACAATAGCAATGACAAATTATAAAGTTCCGAGCACTGAGTAAGGTAGGCCTTCCTTTTGTTAAAATAGAATAAGTTTTTGTTTTGTGACGACCATCTTTTTTCGGTTAACTGCTGCCATGTTTTTCAGTAGTCATTTTTCCATTTAACTTTTACCATGTTCCCTAAGCTTTCTTCTTAACTTGCTGCTTTTACGCACAAAGGATCTTGGGTGGAAGCAAACTTTGTGCATAGATTGCCCGTACCCACAATTACATCCTAAATGGTGCCTTCTCTCTTTGGTACACCTTTGGATGCTTGAAATAACTTCCGTTCCCATTACTCATCATTTTAGTTGAAGTACTTCCATCATTTTTTGTCCAAGCGTCGAAAAATCTTCATTTTTCGAAGGGTTGTGAAGGGAGCAAGGAAAAATAACAGTTTTTTTCGAAAATTTTGTTGATACACTCGTATGAGTCTTGGTCTTATCTAACTTCCCATGTTCACTGTAGGAGTATTATTTTTAGCATACTTGTCTCGTTGGTTTTTACACTGTAAGCAATGAATATTTGGTGAAGAAAGATTGTTCTTTAATTTAGAAATGCTGAGTTCATACCGATAGTTTTCAATTAGTTTTTCCGTTCCTTTTTTGTCATGCTGAATTTATGGTGTAAGACGTTTCGAAATATCCATAGCTGTAGATTGGTAACTTTTATAGACTTCTCTTTATGTATTAGTGGATTGATTTCAAGTGTTCATAAAATACAAAAAAAATATCGATTTGATCTTATCTTGATATCCAGACAAGAGTATAATGTAGTCAACCCATTACGTAGCCACCATGCCTTCTGGCCTAGAGGCAGAGTGCACTATGTCCTCACGACTTCCACGGCTATGCACAGGCGACCGTTCAGAGCACCGTTCATTACGCGAGTATCTCCGAGGGCAGTCCTCCAAGACGCCCTTGATTCACTCAGGTGAGTTCTTCTTGATTATTAATTCAGCCACCCAAGCATGCCTCCGTCGGCACTCATAGAAAATTGTAACTTGAGATAGTCCGGGTGAGTAGTAATTTTTCTTATGATGGTCGTACGTCGACATTCATTCTTCTCTGTTACAATATTAGCTAAAAATTTCACTGACTGGAAAACAAAAAAGAAGGGTAAAACCCAAATTGCACCGTTACCTTGGGACTGAGTTCTTTCAAGTTGTACTCGATAGGAGAAGAACAAGGGAGAAGACGATATATGGGCACTTTTGCGTTTGTATTGGAAAGTAGACTTTTAATTGAAAAGAAGTGCATGTCACAGTCCTTGAAAAATTCCTCAATTAAAATTCGTAATTTGCAAAAAATTTGTCGCTAGTCATCCAGAATACACATACCACTAAATCAAAACACGCCAAAATGCCTATGATTTCATTTTGCCAGAGTTTGGGTTTTCAATCATTAGTATTCATCAGACCAGAATCTAAAAAAATCTGATTCTTTTCAGAAAATCCCCGGCATCTAGCTGCATTTATAAAGGAAGCCAAATGTCAAACAAAAGAATGAATGATGTTCCAACAAACAAAAAAAAAAAGAATCACGTCATCTTGGAGCGCAACTAAACAACAGAATTCAACAGAATAACTTACTCATCAGTCGGGAAACTTTGCAGGGGGAATATTCATTATTTCTTTACAACTTAAGAAACTGTGATATATAGAATTATCTCTCCAATCCATACTGAACACATTATGGATGAACTTTAGGAATTACTACTGACAATAAAGGAGAGGCAAGGAATTGTAACGTCAGGTGGGCATCTAAAAAAACAGGGTTAGACAACATCTGCAACAATAAAAATTGACTTCAGATTCTTAGTCCTGCGCACAGCAGCGGTGTACTCATTATTTATTTGAGTCCGACCATTCGTTGGTGATGTTATCAGCCAGATCTTAGGACACTCAGCAGACATATTTAGAGGCCGAATGAGATGTCTTCTGAACAGAGAAAAGCTTTTCGGGAGTAGCTTCTCATGCAAAATTTCAAGTGTGGCGCCTGTGGAGAACACCATGAAGAAAATTTTCACGAATGGCAGTTATTTCACATAGCTTGCAATATGAAGAATTTCCAAGCAATAAAAAATAAAAATTTATCTAGAGACTCGTATTACATTCCTTCAAGGGGCTCAGCTTGAGTATAAAAGAGAATTCATAAAAAGCTTTCTCGAAGCATCACAAAATTAAGACCTGTCGCCTGCTATACTTCTACTGAAGTTCATCATTTACATGGATTCCGAAGTAAAAATCATAATAGGTTAGGTCCATTAACTTACCTATAGCAGCACCCTTCAAAAAGATTTTCCTGGAATAGCACCTCCAATCGTGGAAGAGCCTTAGAGTGAAAGAGTTCTCCAGAACACAAGTTTAACTCACACTGAAAACATGTCAACTCTATGAGGGAGCCTAACACTATCCCCTAATTTCCTTTTGAGGCTATATATGAAAGTCTTTGGGACTGTTTCAGACCTCTATATTATGAGAAGCTCTTTGAGATCTGGACTTCTACTTGAGAATACTCTTGAACGACCACTTCACAACTATTGAGAAAGAGAAGTCATTTTTTACTCAGAGATAGAAATGCTGAACAAAAAAGTACGAGGCAACAGCAGGATAACTTATCTGGAGAGGAAAGTGATCATAGTTGAGTAATGAGCAATGAATCAGCGTGGGAAGCAATTGAAAAAAGTGTAATGAGAAAAAGGGAACAAAAAGTCAAGATACAGTTCGCCTAAAGCACCATGTAGATAGGGACTATCTCTAGCTAAAGAAAAACGCAATAAATAATGTAAATGCAAATTTTTCAGCTACTCAATTAAACTATGGGAGCATTACCAGCAAATACGAAAAAATAAAACTTCTACTGTATAAAGCAATACTCTACATTTTGGCTCTATTTAAACATGGATATGTAACTGAGGAACAAAGTTTTAATGTTATTCAACCATTTGAAAACATAGATTGGATTTTACAGAGTGTCTAAGAATTAAAAATGTTATACAGCACCAATGTTTGAATTTGAATTTTCCCAGAGGAGGTGGCCTGGAGTTTCAGGCAGTGAGGGTGTAGATGAGGAATAGGCCACATGTTACTATATTCAGTATCATGTAACCCCAAGCCTCATCCAACATCTCTTTAATGGAATTTTAACACTACATCCACCAATTAGGTGATCTTTATTTTATTATTGGTGCCCTATATGCACACTCTGGCATTCTGAACTTGTTCTGCAAACGTTCAAATTATACAGGCTGTACCTTAGAGATCATGTTACATTGTGAAGATTTGTGTCGTTTTATCCCATAAAAAAAGATACACTGATCTCGACGTAGCAAGAGCCTTACGCTCTTGTCTTAATAGTTTTGATACATCTACCAGCTTGGTCACTTTTCTCTACTTCCGCATTTTTCAGATGTCATAAATTATCATCTACCCCGTCGCAAACACTTCATCTCCCTGTAACTTGGAACATATTTACAAGTCGTAAGCGATGGAATACATCACCCGCCAGTCTCATGTAGTTTTCAGCAGCATTGAGTACTTGTTGTCTAATGTGTCCAATTAGTGTAAACAAGTTTAATAGAGATTCTACTTCTCCACTGGTAGTGGTCGTATTAGTCCCCTAACGGTAGACGAGTTGATACACAGTAAATAAGAGACAAGCTTCATGCTAGGACAAGAAAAGAGAGGTGTAATGGCTGCCAGACAACAAACACGCAAACAGTTGAAGTATCATCTTTTATGTACTGCATGATCTAGTTGCCTGTCGTCTTGTCAGTAAAGTAGCTAAATCAGTGACTTTAAAGAAAAAAATGTAACATTATCGAAGCATATGTATTAATCGTAAAGGCACACTCCAACCATAAATGTGTGAAATAATATCAGGAGCATCAAAGGAGCATATTACCTCTTTTCTTCTTTAGAAACAAGAAATTTGTTGTTGACGACTATAGAGAATATTACTGACACGTTTGTTAGACATTTTTATGGGACACTTGTACGAGTTGGTACAAGCCAAGAAGATTTGTTGAAACTTACGCAATCCCTTCAATCCCAAACCAAGCGTTTTAACCAACATACATATTAGAATGCATTAACTACTTGAGGCTGATCGGTCATCAAAAAATGCATCTTTCGTCTCTGATAATACTCCGTACAAATTACTTACAGCACTATCTGACACTATCTTGCATGGGATGTTTGATCTATTCAACCAAAGCTGGTTGTTAGGAGTCCTCCCTGATGCCTCGAACCAGGGTTTTGTAGCCCACACACGAACTATGTAAAACCTCATGAACTTCCTACATAATACCGTTCTTTAACCATGCTTTCTTGCATAGGATAGACTATGGAGAAAACAGTGCATCAACGTCTTGAGAACGTGACAGAAAAATTGAAGCTACTCTCAGAATGACAGTGTGAATTTAGAAAAGGTAGATCTATTATACTGCAGATATACTCGTATTGCTCTAACAGGGGGGGAAATCTGAAATGCTTAGAGTAATGGAGAAATATGACTTGTTCTGTTCTAAGACTTCCATTACGCCTGAGATGCAATTTTGGGAAAAGGCTTGATCTTCAAATTGGGTGTTATAATATCATGGTAAACAGATGTATTGATCGCTGAGCTCAGATTATGTTTGATGATGCATTATCTCCAAAGACTAACATAGAGATGAGAACGCTTCGAAGGCTAACATATCTACACTAATTTTCAGTGGTGGGCACGATGACGAAAAAACGTTATCGCGATAACCAATAAATCGATAACGAAAACTGTATCGGCGATAACCGATAATCGATAATTGGCGAAAAATTTATCGCCAATAATCGATAACCGATAAATCGATAAATCCAAAATTCCGATACTAGCGATAACGATATTGGTATTTAAAATAAAAAAACAAATCGAAAAGTTTTTTTTAATCTTTATCTTAGAAAACAGAAAAATCATAAAAAAAATAGAAGTGTTTAAAAACTTTTACAAAAAATAATAAATGTTTATCCAGTCTACTAATAAAAACTGCGGTTTAAAGTAAAATAACCAAATTTAGACGAGGTTCTGCAGCCTGTTCCTCTTCATAAATATAAGAATGTTGAAGTTTTCATCAGAGAGGCAGCTCCTCTTGGCCCTGATGATGTCCTTTCTAAGGGAGAACAAACGCTCCACCGTGGCGCTGCTCGGCATCGCCGTGTTGTACCTCAGAAAAAGGTCGATGAGGACCTTCTCGCTGTTCAAGGCGGGGTCTGCCAGACTGTCAGTCCCTTTGGCCTGCAGCCACACATGCACAATATGAGCGGCCTTGGACTTAGTAGACCTGTGATGACCCCCAGTGTCATCCTCATCATCACAAATGCTGGCGTAGTAGTCTTCCGTTTCCATGTCATCGCTGCTGCTGCTGGCGGTCTTCAGGTCAGCACGCCGCAAGAACTCCTCCACCTTCCTCTCCATCAGGGACTTAACCTCTGACCTCCTGACCATTCTTTCCTCAAAAGCCCCCATCCACTTGAGGCGAAACTTGGGGTGGGAAGCAGTGGCCCAGTCCACATGAGGCCACACTTTGATCAAAAAGGCCACAAAAGAGGCCAACCTTATTACACCATAACACGTACATCCTACACGTATATTTCCTGTCCCGAACTCATCCCGCCACATCATGTCGAATCCCAGCGGGAAAAATTTAAATTATCGATTATCGATAGTTTGGAACCAAAAGTATGAGCGATACCGATAAATCGATAACTCAGGAAAAAAAATTATCGGATAACCGATAACCCGAAATCGTTCTCGCGATAAACTATCGCGATAATTTATCGCGATAACGCCCAGCTTTGCTAATTTTCAACCTCACCCTTACGGATATTCCTGAGATTCCGACGTTCTCTTTGCATGCATATCTAAGCAGTTGGCACTACGATTTCATGATCAACTGATAAATAACAGAGTCCGCGAGTTTGACTCCAAACATACTTTACGATCTTCATGGGTTGGGCAAAGGAGTGGGGTCTAGAAGTCAACTTCAACAAAAGTTGCTTGCAGCAATTTACCGGAGAGAAAATACAGTACCCAGTCATCTGCCTCCACAATGGTCGTATCCAAAAATGCTCAAAAATTATAGGAGTAATACTTGACTCTTCTCTTTACATAAACAAATTAGTTGCTACTTCCCAACTTTGATTGCACCTATAGAATGAATGCACTCAAGGGAATCATTTTTCATATTTAATTTTCGAATTTATTGACGAAATATTTTCCCTAAACATAAGAGTGAAACGCATACATACTCACAAAATTTCATCGCGCCACTACCAATGATTCACAATACATGGGGTGGGTGGTTGTCACGATGTTACAGGATTCAGTTTACGATATTAAAAAATTCACATTTGAGTAGAACATTGTAGGGACATCGTTAGTAGTGTATACTAACAGGGGACGTCCATTCGTCCTTTGTAATGTTGATTAAATACTGATGAAGCATAGAGCCTCGAACGCCAGCAAATCAAATACAGCAGCGAAAGGGTGCAGTTCGCTGGGGTATAGCAAAACATAGCGTATTTCATTTTATGAGTTTCACAGCAACCTATTGGAGAAACTAAAGAGCGGTTAGGTAATTCATTTCTTAAACAAAAAAAAACTGATAAACAATGAGTAGGACATAAAAACAGAAATTTCTGAAAGAATGCTTACGACGTGGCCAAAATATGTTTTTTAAAACAATCAGCTAGCTGCAGCATACATCGCTATAAAAGTACCTTTTCGAACTTATGTAGAAAACATCAGCGAATTCCAACGCACGAGGACAAGATATAGGCGTGATGGTGAAGCGTAATCAGGAAGTGGAAGAGGTACGTTTTGAATAAGTTTAAGAATATTGTAACCCCACAATTTTCAGCGGATTACAACAGTTAGAATTAAATTTTAATCACACTTACATTTCACATGACGTTTACGTGATCTGAAACTATTTTTCTCGCTTCTTTTCTGACGGCCCACAAGTATTATAATTTAAGTTGGGCAGCGAATTTATTTATTCTCTTTAAAGATGGCAAGAAGTAGCATTGAAACTCTAGCAGCAGAAGTTCATCAGGAGTGCTTTTCTCAAAATTTTTAAGCAAATCTGTCTTTTTTTTAAATTTTCATCAACACTTACGGATTTCAAATCTGTGGCATTTGCAGTGTTTGTAAGAAAAGCCTGCTCGTGTGAATTTCAATTTCTGAGCTAAAACGGGTGTATATTTTTCAACGCAGAAATTCATGATAATTGATGAATTATTTCTTGAATCAAAAAAATTAATTATATTACTACAGTGCCTGCTCTTTTATACATCGTGCATTTTCATTTGTTCAAGAACACGTTAAATTAGCTTTCCTGATAAAACTTATATTTTATTATCAGGAATGTAATTCAGAAAAAGCTAAGTTATGATGTTCATTGAGTAGATGTAATAATTAGGTATTGTGCAAATTTTTGTAGGTATGAACTCAGAATCCATGGTCCCGTCTAAGAGGGTAAATTGCTGAGTGAGCACCGACAGTCTTTTGTTCAATCAGTGAAGATCGAGTCGCGTTAGCCACGCAGCTGCATGGTGCAGCCGACAGGCCTTGACTTCACGACCACTGCAGGTACCTCATGGTGCAACGAGAGGGATATTGTTTTAACTGCCCAGGGGGTAGATCTACTGTAACATGCAGCATAAGAAAGTTACACCAAAAGAATTCGAAACTCAAATTTGATGGATTAATCATGCTTTGTTTCACCAGAAAATCATGTAAATGCAAAATTACTTGAACTAAACATGGGAAAAAATTCCAGTCACTCTATAGATATCAAAATAGATTTCTGTTCTAGATAAGAAATAACCCTGTGCTGTGTATGTTACCAAAGTTTAAACTCTTTATTTCGAGTTGAAACGAAACATAGCCCGAAAGCGCAGGAAAAAACGGCGTCGTTAAGGGAGAAGGGGAGTATGCTTATGCCTCACGAGGGAGATAGGAATGCATCGAAGGAGGGAAGAAGAGTATGTGGGTATCATTGACGGGAAGCGTGGAAAGCCCCCTGAAGGTTGGGGTAACTGAAAGGGGGGTAAAATAGGAGAAGGATTCTTTGTGACGAAACATTTTCGTCTTGCTAGGTAATATAATTTTATTTCGTTTCGCTGGGTAATAAAATGTTGGGCTGGATGACGGGAACAGAGCAGCGCGAGGGGATATTGGAATATTTGGTAGATTAAGTATCTTGACCGTTGAACAGCTTGAAAGGGGAGAAAATTTGTCGTATCGCGTTCGTCCAGTTTTCGTCTCAAGTTCTGCGAGCTCAAGAGGCTGCCATTTATCTCTGTCACTGTGCGGTCAACACTTGCACCAGCCTGCTGACTCAGGCATCCCTCGGACCCACACAAGCACACAACACAGAACACACACAAACACACACAACACACACACACACGTAGGCGTGGGAACGAGCCTAGAAGCTACGAGGGTTGGCCAAAGCAACAGCCACATCACCGGAACCAATGAGAGTGCCCGCGTCGAAGGTGTGGCACAAGAAAGCGAGCACTTAGCCAATGAGATTTCGAGACGTCAGAACAAGCGAGAATTCCACCAATCAGGATTAAAACGCTGTCTTCATGACTGCGAACATTCGTGAACATTCGAGAAGGATCCGGGCGACGTACATATAAGGGTACGACAAGAAGAATCGAGATCTTTTTCGCTGGGTTTCGCAACAAGGATAGAGTGAGGGCACGTAAACAGAGTACGCCGGCTTTGCCAGCGGGCCTCGCACAAGAGTTCCAAAACTTTAACATCTGTGTGAGGTGACAACATCGAAGTCTCAGTAGTAAAAAGTAACAGCAGCCATCGAAGTATCAACTTGCAATAGAAACCCGCTCGAAGCACATCAACTTCGCGGCGATAATCGTCAAGTGTAAAGAGGCAACAACTACAACGAAAGCATTTAAGAACTCTACGTCAACTCCAAGAACTCTACGTCAACTCCAAGCTCGCAATGAAACTCCAGCATGACAATTCGAATCTCACAGTGTCAAAGTCTGCAACAGTGCCAGGCTCTGCGAGTTCTGCAGCGGACGAGATGCTCCGGTACTCAGCAAACGATACTCAAAATTGAGAACTCTGAGCGTGTGGAAATCAACGACCAGCACCAACCTACGAGCGCAAGGGAACAGCGTAAACGGTCTGATCAACCCCTACGTGAATCCTTCAAGCAGCATTGGAAAAGATCTTAGGTCGACGCCATCCACATGTTACAGGAGAGTGTGGGCGTATAATCGCTGGTTAAGAATTCAGAAGTAGTGAGCTAGAGTGGAAAGTTTCAAATCAAAGAAGCATACTGAACAGTGCTCTGAAGTGGTGAGCCATTTTATGAAATTGATTTTGTTTTTGTAATTGTGATGTTGAAAGCTTCACATTGTGCGTAGCGCAAATTTAAGTGTTCCGCATTTTAACACCTTGTGTGAGTCAAGGGTTTGGATTTTTTTATATTGTCCCAATTTTTATTTCGTGCGTACGCTTGCCCAGCTATTAATTATTTTCTTATTCTGGTTTATTGTGAGGAGGCCTTCTTTCGGTAGTCATCATGAAAATTTTGTGTAGCGTTAAAATGTGCAATCGTTGCGGGCGCTCATTACGATTCGAAGCGCACCTTTTTCCATTGTGTGTGTCATTTGTGTCAGAATGGGTTTGTTGCCAATTATCACCTTTTAACTCGCGTGTTCTGCGGTAAATAAAAATGTGTTTAATCTTTCAAATTTTGTCGTTATTATCCATGCTGATAAATTAAGGTAAACTCGTGGTGCAACTATGCTAACAGTGCTATTCCTAGTTTCTTTCTTTTCTGTCCCCCTCTCTTTCTGTGTATTTTCTCTCCTTTCTTGTTCCGTTTTCCGTCTTTGACTATCGAGGTTTGAATTCTTCTATCGGTAACGAGAGGCCGACAGGCCCAAGAGCGTATCGTAACACTTTGAACAAACCTTGTGGGTATAATCGAAGGTGGAAATATAAATTATAGTGATGAAAATTTCATTGAAGGGTATACAATTTTAAGACATAAGAGTAATATATGAGAGAATGAAACCAAGATAATTACGCGAAAGAATTTTTGATGCTCACATGAGAGTTGCCGACCAGAGCACGCAAAATCTCCCGAGAAGAGGGAGTATGTATTTGGGCGAGTCGAGGGAGTGAGAGGCCCTCTTTCCACGTAATACTCTGTCAGTGTTGCACTCGTTGACGAGAAGTAAAGCCAAAATCGGTCAACCGGGAGGTGCGCAATTAGTTAAAATTATTTCGAGTTTTCATTCAGAGAGTGAATAGAAGAAAAGAATAATTTTGTGCATTACTAAAAATATTTGGGAAATATCCATTGTCGTATTGTTACCAGCTGGTGAGGATTGGCAACGCCATCTTGATCAATTAATTCAGAGCTAATTCTCCTCTTCGTTTGTATAAATACAGGAATGAGTCATTTATTTCAGTCATAATTTAGTACATTTTTTTATACAAACAGGGATTGGTTCTAAATCAAACGCGTATATCAGTGAAAATGATATGTTAGAGGATTCATTTTCTTTGTTTTTTATCAATTAACGATTGGTTTTGCAGGGGATTACATCATAAAGGAATAGATAAGTACAACGATAAGTTTGTCTCCAGGTGGGGAAGGCCTCAGTGAAAAGGGTTGCCACAAGGAGTGCCACAAGAGAGCGAGGTGAAGGTCGAGCGCACGATTATGTCAATACAAATATTTTCGGCAAAATTTAAAGGGTGAATTTGGTCAGACGTCACAACGGGGCAAGCAAAGACGAAGGAAAGAAGGCTGGTCGCGGTAACGTCGTACAAGCGATAATGACGTTATAAGGATTTGGAATGCTGTAATTAAACAGTGACAGAAAGCTGCGAGAATCAGCCTCTGGTCGATTGAAACGTAAAAGTAGAAGTTCTCATAATGAAGTATAAAGTGAAATTAATGCTTGTTTTTTTCGATAAATCAAGGGAAGGTAGTTTTCCAGAGGCTTAGCAAGAAATACGCAACCGACAAGTGTTGAATTGTATTGTATGCAGAAACCACATTCAGTATACCATGCGAAATGCAGCTATTCATTGATAGAGAGTGTTTGGTATTGAAATTATAATGTGGTAATTTAGGTGTGGAATCTCAGGTCAAATATTCCGCTAGAGTCAACCTGGTGTCGGGGAACTATTGTGGGGATTTTGCATTTAGTACGTGATTGGGTTAGGTGGAGAGTTTTTCACAACGTTTTAATTAATAAAGTGTTTACTTTAAATAAAGCAATCAAATCTTTCGGTAGTCGTAATTATTCCCATGTTGATCAAGCAAGTGCAGAGCAGGAAGAATGCTCTTTATTTCTTATTTCTCTTTATTCTTCATTTTCTCTTTCGGTGTACCTTTCCTCTCTAATTTTTCCGCTTCTCTATCTTTACTGTCGAGGGTTTATATCCCCTCTTCGTTGCCTGGTGCTCCCTTTACATCAGGAAGAAGGGGGCTTAAGAAGAAGGATGTTTTATTTCAATCAATCAATCCTGATATAAATCATCTTGTACATTGGTTTTTCAAATGCCTTATAACTAACAACAGAACGCAATGACGGTTACCCGGGTTAAGCCGTTACTCATTTCCGACACCTGGGTAGAGTGAGGAATTGAGTTTGAGTTTTCCCTTTATCCGACAGGGAGAAATCACCGTACAGTGTCTGGATTCTAACTGCCGATACCTTCACGGAAGGGCGCGTTTAACCACTCGGCCACGGCGACCACGTAAAGGCGCCGTGACAAGTTAGTTTGTTTGAACAACGTTGCTGCGTTACTTGAGAAAGAATTGAAATTTCAAAATGCTTGTAACGCGCATCACAGTACTTTTTATTCTTCAAATTCATTGGATCATAGTAATGCTTCCGATATTCCAACTTCACTAGATACACGTGCTGTGTCTCAGAAAAAATCCGAAATGAATGCGCATTCACTTTAGGTTAGTCCTTCGTGTTACAATTTTTGCTTCAAATTCAATTCGTAGCTCGCTTTTATGTTATATTTTGATATGTTTTTTGCACGGAGAAATTGTTCAATCTTTGACGAATTGCCGTTACTTGCCCATGTCCGTGAAAGACTAATAAACTCTAACACTTAATCTTCTAATCTATTTCAAATTGTAATGAGAAGCTCTGTAGCAGAATTAGCACAAACTCAAGGAAAAGCTGAATACCTATTAAGTAAACTGAAGTCATGGTAGGACCCAACTTGTCTCACACTGAATGCGAACAAAACACAATACACTACTATATTGATATCCAAATAAGCGAATAAAGAATTCCAAATCTGACTTAAACGGTACCAAAAATAAAATTAAGTCATTAGAGAAGGGGAAAAATGTAGGCGTTTGGCTTAGTCAAAATATATCCTTCAAATCTCACCTAAATAAAAACATGTAACAGAATTTACAGAACTTGAATATTTTTTCATCGCACAAAAAGTATGCTCGACAAAATCTACATTATTAACCATTTAACTTTTAGCGTTATCGCATTTTGATAATTATTATAGCCTAGTATGGGGAGACATCCATCCAAATTTTCAAGGAGTTGCAAAATGTGCGGATTTTGCAGCTAAGGTGATTTGCACAAGTAAAAATCAAGAAGAGCGATCATGTAAATTTTAAATAGAATTGACAGTTCATTTCAAGAATAATTCTTCACTCATAAAGCCCATAAGCATTTTTTATTTACATCTCCCCAGTGAAGTGCTGACATTGTACAATTCTTTCGCCTCCTGTGTAACTAACTGAAAACCGAATCAGAGAAATGATCTATTAGTCAACTACCACTCATCTGACATTGGGCTGAAAGCTCTGTCAATACCAGGCGCCTTTCTGTGGAACAAACTTCCACAGATTATCAAAATCACTCATAAAAGGAAAAAAATTAAGACCAAAATGGCGCGGCAATCTGGCCACTACAATAATTGGATGCTGACGCACACTGAAAAAGTAGTTACGAAATATAATACTTTCGCTTATTACTCTGCATTGCTTAATTTTCGAACCAAAGTTTTGGTACTGTGCGCGTACACCGGTGACTACACCAGTGACTTATATTTTTGCTGCAAAAACCGTATTTCATAGTTCGACAACATTAACCACTCACACAAAATCGCCAAGCTCAAGTGTCAATTCAAATAAAAATAAAGCCTCTCCCATCCGCTTGTCATGGCATTCTTACAAATGCTCACCGTTTTTTCCTTAGAGAGCAGTATTTATAAGCTTTTAAACGTAGTCTAAGCCATCCAATGTAACACTTTTTCATTTCATTCCCTCAATATTTTATTATATCATTGGCATGTCTATTGAAAGATCACAAATGGTTTTAGTAGAAATTAAAAACCTTTTTGTTTCAAATTATTCAATATATTAACCAATGCTGAAACTTTTTTTAAATTCAGCTTACCTGGAAAAAACGCTTTTCTTTTATTAAGTTTTTATCAATCTTATTTATGTATGAAACCTCGTTGAGCTGATATGTGGTTTAAAGCATATTCTTTAAGGTAATGGCCTGGTATTATATTGATACGCATATATATGTACAAAAAGATAGCTTCAGATTTCTGACATATCGACATTCTAACTTTGAATACAGAATTATTTACTTCCAGCCACTGTACTTTTAGCATTATTCCCGGATGACGCAGAAGTGAAAGCTCATTTCTGAATATAAGTGGAGACTGTCATCAGCGATTTACATCACTGTGCCCCTGTTTTCAAATTTTTTTATATCACATGTATTTATAACCATTCTCTAACATAGAGTGACTTAAGAGAAAAGATCATCATACTCTTCGCTCTATCTTTTCAAACAAACATTTACTTGGGCTGTTTCGACACCTTTGTAAGTCTGCCAACCCAGGATCTTTATGCTAAGATATTTTATAGGCCAAGGATGATTTTCAAATGAACTCGATTGGAAATAAACTTTGCACAACTGGTATCAGAGTGTAAGTCCTTCAATTAGTCTACCAAAATACACAACAGTGAAAATGTTGGTTTCATTGTTTTGTTCGTGTCGAATATTATGTTAGCATCGTGCGATAATTTCTCATTTCTGACGCTCGGGAGTACATTGTGACAGCATTATTTAGGTAGTCAGTTTCACGAATTGCTCAATAGGGTTTTTTAAAGCATTATGCATTATGCAATTTTTTGGCTAGCATTATGCAACAGTCATTTTCTTTTTTTTGACTCTGCATACATGTGTAGGAAATATCATGATTAAGATATGTGGTAAAATATCTTCTTCGAACTATTTACTTGGTATACCAGTTGATACGTTTTCACGAAAATATAGTTTCAAATTTCTACCTTGTCGACCTTTAAGTCTTGAACAAAGAATTGTTTACATCCACAAATGTTACTTCAAAATCATTTCCTGATATCGGAAAATCCTGTCATATTTAAATTGAAGTGGTTTTTTAAAAACTGTTTTTCTCACAAACAAAAGCGGTTTTTCTCACAAACTTTCGTTCAACTATTGCCAACAAAAGATCTTGATGCTAACATGTGTTAAAAATCAATTCTACAAATTTCATGCATCAGCTTTATCAGAAAAAGCTTTTTTTCTTTTCCTTTTTCCTTGCACTTTCTCACTTCATTTCTGTTTTGATTCATCAAAACCCACTTCTACATATTAATATATCTGAGTTATGGAACAAGAATTGCGAAATGCCTGCGTAATCACTTCGATTTCCGAGGAAAACTACAACGGCCTTACTTGAAGATATATTCATCTCGAATTTTGTGAATAATAATTGTGGTAATATTAATTATAACCTATCTTTTTGAGCTATTTCATGCGCTGTAAATATTTCTCATAGTCCAAAACTTATTTTCACAAACACCCATGCATGAACTGATACTGGCAGTAAAACATTCCAGAGCGTAAAGCGGCCCATAGACGATCAATTTAATTGTCAATATCATTGATTTAATATATTGATGAGATTTTTTTGTTGCCCACAAAGTCACTTAATTGACGGTCGTCAATCAAGCCCAAAGACGATCAATTAAATTGCCAATATTCATCATTGTCAATTATATTGACAATGAAATTGATCGTCTATGGGCCGGCTAAGCTGCGAGGATAACGTAAAATATTCAATGTAGAGCAAACAACCAAATTCCTGCTTCTTCTAGTGATTACTTGCACTCGCTACAAATTACAAGCTCCCAAATTATTCACGATATTGTTAATAATCTTTCACTTATGACAGCATTTTTCAAAAAAAACATTGAGACGTGTACTTTCAAGCCCATAGTCGATAAGTACTTCTACTGTATCAAGCATTCCAACAATAACCGTACAGCTGTTTGCTTTAATTCTCTTATAAGTTCTCTTGATCTCACGTCTGAGGTACCTGCCAGTATTTCTCTTAATGTCGACTCCAATTGTCCAGAACCTAGTGATTACTATTAGACAGCAATATCCTAACCTCATTCAGATGAAAGTACATCGATGCACGTGTTGCATTCGAACTGTCACATCTCAACATCGTAATGAACTTCTGTTGTATATTAAAATATGCGTCGTTATAATGTGGCACTGGTTTTGTGAGTAAGAGCTCCGGAAGCTGCTGTTGTGTTCCTCCTTTACGAGCTCCGGAAGCTGATGTCCCGCTCCTCCATTACGAGATCCGGAATTGTATTGTTATGCGCTCCTGCTTGACTTCCGGGCACGGCTAGTCTTAAGAGGAAATCTGTAACCGATGAAGCTCAGTACATGGATACGTGCGTACCCGAGTGTTTCCTTAGTCCTGCTTTGGTAATCTAAAGCTATTGAAACTGTAGTTTGCAGCTACAGCTAAATTATAGTAGTTTTCTACCTAACGCCATGTATCCTCTGTATTTGCTACTAAAGAAAGATGTCCATTTCAAGTGGACTCCAGAGCAGGATAAAAGTATTCATACAATCAAGGATATCTTTCGTTCGCATAAACTTCTAAAATTGTTTGATCCCAACCATGAAACTCTTTTTGAAACTGATACTTCTGGCGGGGTTGCTGCCATACTCATGCAACGCGTTGATTCTTCTCATGATTGGTGTCCTGTTCAATTTGCTTCAAAATCTCAAAATAATGCAAAGCGAAACTATTCTAACATCGAAAGAGAGAGCCTCAGTGTTGTTTTTGGCGTCAAAAAATTCAAGAAATTTCTTCTTGGCGCTAAGTTCCGAATGCATAACGATCAAAAACTTCTTTGTAAACTTTTAGCACATAACAAAGGCGTACCTCTCAATTTTTCCGCTTGTATTCAATGATGGGCTCTCAAACTTTCCCAGTTCGACTATGTTTTCAGCTATTCGAATGGTAAATGTAACGTAAATAGCGATTTTTTTAGTAGGCTCCCTCTACCCACAACTGTAACAGAACTAGCACCATACGAACTGATCTCTGCAGTGAACTTTCTCGATAAAACTCCTGTTACGAGTAAAAATATAAAAATTCACACTGATATGGATAGTGAACTATTTCAACTCAAACAATACATAAAGTTTGGCAAGCCAACTAAACCTAATCCTA
>JACJUY010004512.1:14662-70567 GCA_014220935.1 Platorchestia sp. MABIK | reverse complement strand
AATAATAAATTCTACACAAAGACTAAGAATTTAAAGTATCCAACATTTTGCAAAGTCCTGACGTGACAAACTTTCAAATGTATGACTCATTGATTCAATTGCATTTTTTACTTAGACACGAAACATGTAACAGATAAATCAGATAGCATCTCCACGAAATATTGATTTCGACCTCAAGCCTAAGCAAGGACTTCATAGGTGTTGACAGTTTATGTTTATTTCTCAAAGTGATAGTTGAAATCTTGGCGGCTTCGGATGGATGAAACTTAAAATGAATTGGACATCAAATTATAGGAGTATTTCAAACAGAAAACAAATGTTTAATTGCTGGGTCAAAGCTCTAACTCGCACTTTGGCTTCGAGGCTTGCATTTGTACATGACATGCAAGCTTAATCAGTAAAATACAAATATGGTTTTACTTTCAAGCGTAAGCTGGATTAAAATTTCGCCCTCCTCAGAAATTTCGCTGAAAGTAGCAGCGTAGCAATGACGGGAAATTTAGAGGGAATGCTGTTTCTTGTTTTGAGCTTACCACACAACGAAAACAATGTATTCTTAGGGAAATCCTAACTCACATTGACTTTAAAGTTCTGGATAATTATAATTCTTAATTATTAAGTAGTACAACTTGAACTAAAATTAAAGAATCATAAACAGGCTGTTTTTAAAACTTTGCTCTCACCTAATCCTATTTTCTTTCAACGCAATTTTGGACATAGTCTATCCTCCTACCCCTGTAACTATTCATGCGAAAAAGTAGGAAAATCTTCTCGTGTCCTTGTAAAACAAGGTTCAATTTTTTCTCTCAAACCCTTAGTGTTTTGCTTCGAGTTTGATTAGACTTGGTCAACAAAAACCGGTGCCACCCCATGTAGCAACCGTCCCGTTATAATTGTAGAACAGCAGACATACTTTCAATGGCCTGGCTAAAGCGTTGGACAGGACGAAATGCATACTCCGGGGCAATTTTTTTTCTCTAGTTTTGTTGACGTTCGTACAGCTATGTAAAATTACTTTTCTCTGACTAAAAAAATTTAATAAAAAGGACCGTAAGTGGATATTTCCAAGTAAAAACTTCAACATTGTTTCAAAAAAGTATTGTACATTTTTTTCGAGACTTTTATTGTTCTACACAAAATTTTATCAATCCGTATGCCAGGAATTATAATTGAATTATTAAGGTACCACGAAGCTTCAAAATAAAAAAAGAAGCTTTCATTTTCTGAGAGCTTCAAGAGCAGCATCCATGATTTCTACCCTCATAAACAAAAAAAAAGGCTCTCTCAGTAGTATGTGCATGGATGAGGTTATTGCAATTACTGTCTACTCTAGCTAGGGAAGCCACTGTTCGTCTGAAATAACACGTATGGCATTGTTAAACTCTTCATCTCTCATAGAATTGGAGAATTGCGTTCTCCTGAATCGACTATAATAAAGTTTAGTAAATTTGAACGACTCAGATTGCGATTTACTAATGCTCTTCGTCTATTTTGGAATTCTTTTGTATCGTCGGTTATTATACGCTGGGGTTCTGCAAATAACATCTCTCATGTATAAATTGTCATGTTTAAATACCTCTATATATCCCTTGCGTGCATTGTAAATGAAGGTGTCTTCTGCACATGGAAAGTTGAGTCTACCGAAAAAATTCTGAATAGTTTCAACATGTAATTGCATTTCATATACATATTTCACGTAATCGACTATTATTGACATAATAGTCGAAAAATATTTCATGAAAAATTAATTTTCTCTCAAAGGCTATTGATATTGAACGTAAATTTTTCGGTCGAATATTGTTCGACGACCATGCTGGTAATACAATAATTATGTAATTATTAATCTAAACTGAAAGAGAGTTCACCAAAGTTAATCTCATTTTTTTATATCAGAGAAAACTTCATTTTCAATGCATTCAAAATATATGTAGAAGGTTTAAAATAAATGAACTGCTACAAATATTACGGCAAGACTCAATGTCTTCACAAACGAAATGAAGTTCATTTCATTAAGTCTACTGCAAAGACAAAAACGCTACGGAATTTCAATATAAGCCGTATACATCCTCGCCTCCTAATTTTCGTTAAAATTAGGAGGTGACGAAACTCGAAATTACTTTAATAGAAATAACTCGTATTTTCTAGAACAGATGTAATGAACTGTTGGCTGAAGCTCCGGACCTCAGAAACAACATTGCCTCTCATCAGTCAGAGCAGGGGGAACTAAAGCTTCATAATTCCATAAGCTGTGGCAGTGGAGTCATTACATCAGTTATCGTAATGCCGGCATCGAATCGCAGTCTTTATGTTCTTGCTGCCCTCCGCCCACGATCATCGTAGGATCAAGATTCACTAAGAGAATAACAAGAGTAAACTATATTGAGCAACGGTGGTCTCTGTCGAAGCTCGAGTTGGGAAAGGCGTGTTCATCGTGGTTTGCTAAGCCGTGGGCTGTTTTACTTAGAATAGCAACAGTATGTACAGTTATCACCGCATGTTGCAATCGTAATTAAATTGGCGACTAGGATGAAATCATTTAGTGTTGCGTCATGTTTGCTCGCCTGAACCTGAGCTAAAGTTGAATACTTAAGTAAACAGTGAAGCGATTGCCCAATTTTAATAGAATAAATTAATGCAAACGAAATAAACAATAGCCATGAAATGACTGCACCAGTCATTGACATCAATCTGAATTCCAATGGTCAAAAAGTTTTCTACGAGATTAAATCTCCAGTCGGTGGATGTTTAGATTATAAACTGCTGAAGAAATGATGTTAAGAGTTTCTTTCTATTTGGAGTCACTGGGAGTTACCACTCAAAAATGGACCATCTCTAGCAGAGCGCATCGGGAAATTGCAGTGCAGCAGTTTTTCTTTCTTTAAAGTAATAAGGAAATTATAGAGGCTGCAGCATGGCTGTGCGTTAGGACTTTAATTTTATTGTAGGACTACAAGAAGTCTTACTAAGAGCTCTCTCCTCAAGTAGACCAAAAATAACAGCGACTGGCGCAATAAACAGCTGTAAAGCCAGAGGAGCGGCACCATTACGCCAGCGCTGCGCCCGCACAAACCCTTATAAATACTTCCCCTTCCCCTCACGCTTGCTCCACACAATTATACTTTTCCTTGCACACATGGGCGTATCTAGATATTCTGTTACAGTGCACAGCTAGCACGTCGATGTGGATTTTGAAATATTCTTAGTTCACATATGAAAGCCATGTTCGACAAATTGATTATTACAGATATTGTGCTTTGACTTCAATTATAAACGAAATTTTTCAATTATGTTAAACACAGTCTAATTTTTAGTATCATGCTGATAAAAATGATATTAGGAGGTAGAACTTCTAGATTTCTACTCATAAAAAAATCACGTAAAGAAACATTCTCTGTTTCTTTACTGCCATTCTTTACTGTTTCTTTACAATTGGTTCTCTCTGAAACGCACATTTTTATATCAGATTACTTTTCTTGGGATCTAGGCCTCAATTTTTTTTATTACGTTGCATGAAGTAAACGTATCATTCAACTGCTATCGAATTTCTGAAAAGAACGAATGACAATTCAAGTCATCTCATTTGGTTTAAATTTTATTCTGATGAGCACGAATTATTTTTTTACGGCGTTGGCTTCAGAAAATCAATTGATAGACAAAATACAAAAATTTAGAAGTAACCATTATTGCCAGTATTGGAGTTAGGCAATTCTACCTCTTCAGTCATTGCTTCATGAAAACCAGACTGTTAATCACATCTCTGCTCTAAGTTTATCGATGTGAATTGAGAACCTTTCCCTTTTCTCCAACGACAATATTTGACAGTTGAGATGTAAAACGGTGTGATGTATATTGTAGTTCTAGAACAAATACATTTCAGTTCCATTGACGAATGAATTTAACTCGAAAATGTTATCATTTTTCCCAAATTCCATACAGAGTAAGTATTCTTCTTTGTCCCATCTGGCGCTACTTGAGCTATCAGTTCTATTTTCCCCGGCGAAGGCCGGAGAACGTTTTAATAAAATATAGGATTCCAAAGTCACCGTCGACTTGTAGCAGTGGGCGTCGGATCATTTCGAATGATTCTTGGAGTACGAGTAATTTCATCCTTCACGAAGCAATTTTTGTGCTCCGATGAAAATTCCAAGATCGATCAGGAGTCATGAGAAGACGTTCTATTTCATGAAATTTTAGCAATGTGATGATATTTTGACATTTTAGTGATCTATTTTCTGCAGTCTTAAAAAATCACGAATCATAAGAAGACGTTCTGTTTGTAAAAAATTTGTGCTTGTCGATGACATTTCGACATATTTGTGATCTATTTTCTACAGAGTCTCGTAAAATAAGTCACAAAACGTGAGGCTATTCCATGTCGTTATTGAATAGCATGCTGCCTTGGTTTGAAGAGCGGCGGCAATAGACTGCGGTTCCAATAGAGGTCCTTCTTCACTCCTGAGCTGTAATGATATGCCTACGATATTTAAAGTGTGTCAAGAAGAGACACTTCTATTTCTCGTTTGCCGACAAGCACCTGACGTCAAGTCGCGTCTCCTAACAAACCAAGCTGGCAGCAGCACGGCTTGCACGAAGCATCTGAGGGATGCTTGAACACTTCTCCGTTTCGGCATTCCATTCTTGACGACCCGATGCCTGGAAAAAAGCCATCCAGTTACGAGTCTCTTGAGAAGAAGGAAGTTTTTCCAAGAGTGCGTGACTGATATAAAAAAGTGCCACCCTAGGATGCAACGTAAATCCCAATGAGCGCAAGACGTTAATGATCCATTACTCAGAATCTTGGGTGCTTTTTAGGGCGCGCTAAGAGGGCCATTAATGATAACCTCACACTTGCTCACAGAACCACTTTTATGGAGCATTGTACGTCCCGTAATGAGCTCCATATAAAAAACTGTCCCTCAGAAAATCTACAATGTTCTTTGGTGTTCAGGAATTATTCTTGCAGATAAAATATAAATCTGGTACCACCTCAGCATGTGTGCTGTATTTTAAACAGGCCAAGAAATACACTACGATGGTACTCATTGTTCGGCCATAGAGCGTAACATTAACACAATCATGAGACCAACAAAATTCAGAAATTGAATGGTTTAAACAACGGTTGATTTTTAGGCATCAATCCCTCGAAGGAGGCAACCATTGGAACGGGTTACCGGTTTCGATTCAACGTATGCATGCGTTTGAGTTCACTCACCCTTACTTATAAAGACCACGGACAAACATTGATCCTCGGAGGCACCTTAAAGGTTCTTTATAGGTGGATTGGTGCGGTCATAAATTGAGTGAGTGTGTATAATAAGAGTGAGGAGAGGGGACGGTGGTCTCGTAGGCCCCTGTAGAGATGTGAGCCTCGGGAGCTCTCTGAGGCTGGTTAATTAAACGAGGGCTGCGCTGCAGGGGTACGGAGAGCGCATCAGGACTACGGTGCTGGAGGGGAGAGACGGCCCCTCCCTGGCACCTTCAACTCCCTGCTCCATAAGCGACGACAGAAACTGGGAGGACACTATATGTTTAAGCTGTCGTAGGCATGACTTACTTGAGGATATCTTATTCAGTTCATGGTATTTGAAGCTGTTGATTGTCGTAGGAATGACTTACTTGAGGATATCAGATTCAGTTCATGGTACTTAATTAAGGACTGAAAATGAATTTTTAACCATTTGCTCTAAGTGGTGTAGGCTAGAATTTTAATGAATTCTTATGTTTTGGTTATGATGGAAAATCAACGAGTAGAGCCTTTTACTTCATTTTTTCCAACATATTCCAGTTTGAGCAAATAACAGATTACAAAGAATGATAAGAAAGAAGAATATTTAAAATTTCAAACCGACGACTTCGATTTCAATTCTTGAGTTATAATTTCGAATAAAAAGTTGTCGACGAACTTTCAAATTCTATCTTTAAAGAAAGCTTTAACAAGAAGTCAATAAAAAAATTATGGATAACAAATGCATACAGTGAAGGTTTTTAACATAAAAAGTGAATGCCACACTCTAATTGGGTGAAGGTGGCTCGGACCCCAAGAAAGACAGTTTGAAAGTCTAGTACGTAAATGGAGCTCCTATCATTTCGAGGGACACAGTGATAACTCATTGGCGATGATGATGACGACTTCATAGCAGCTCTATAAGTTACTGCCGCCAAAACTGACTCTTACTTGAGCTAAGCAATGCGTAGTGCAGAAGTAACCATTGTGACAACAGAGTTTGATCTACTGCATTCTCAAATGCATTCCCACTGGGAAAACTATAAAAAATAATTTAGTGGAATCAAAATACGAATTATACTTAAGAAAAAACTTCCTAAGGCAACATATCGAATAGCGTTTCCCCGAAGTCCTTTTGAACAAGGAAGCCTCAAACAGGTACTGAGATTTTGCTGAAGCCGAAAAGACAGAAAGATTAGAAAAATAATGGCGAAATAAATTCTATGACTTATGAGTGCATCAGGGCAAGAGTTTCCCATTACCAGTTCAGCGATTGGGCAAGTCAGTTTTTGCTCTCAAAGAATGCGACATTGAGGGCAAGAAATTAAATTGATGCTTTGGAACGACATTTGATGCTCATCTTCGGTGCGACCTCTTCAGACACGACGGTGTCCCGGCTCAAAGAGCACCGTCCGTGACAGTAACAAGACCGAGACGGTAGCGTGCCACTGACGAGGACAAGGAAGTAGGAAAGTTTCTAAATGGTGCTCCTGACAAGGACAAAAAAGTAGGAAAGTTTCTCAATGACCATGATAACAATATATCATTCGAGTTTGCCAGGAAATTAACGAGACTTAAGACTAACGGGAAATTCGAGAAGCCGTGAGAAAAATAATTTTCGGGAGGCGACATCAAGCTCTTTCAGTGAACTGAAAACAGAGCTGAAAATGGCGTGGGTAAAAATGGATGTTTCCTATATCACCAAGTTGGCCAAATCGACGATTCAGATTTCTTAATTTTATTGACCTTTTTAAAATATCTTGTACCGCTATTGTCACTCAACAAATAATAAAACTAACATCATATCGCTTTGGCTAAAGTTACCTACCTGATGTTAAATGTAAATAAAGCTCCAGTGTGTTCAGCTACCTAAGTAATTAACTCGTCACATAAGTTTATAACCTGTTTGGAAGGGACTCTTCTTGTGAGGCTGCCATTCACTTTTTCATCATTTGAATCGACATATACCTCGTAAAAATCGAAACTCCAAACTGAACATTAAATTTTACTCTTTTGCCATCGCCGAAGAGAGTATTTCGTAAATATATATAAATTTATACATATATATATATCCGAGTTCACAGGTGAATTCTTCACAAGGAGGTAAAATATTTCTGAATCCTGTTTGAATTTGAATACGTTGTCGGATTCTTGACAGAGTGTTTGAAACATTTGCAACTTTTATGAGAAGACGGCGATGGGGAGGAAAGTGTCATAAAATTTTGAGTAGTGAGCCTTGAGTGACGTGGCAGCTGCCATGGGCCTGCCACTCTCAGAAGCTGAAGGGAAAGCTAAATTCTTTAAACGCAAAAAGGAGACTTGAATAATTAGAAATGAATGGCCGTATCATGTCACCACACGGAGGGTTAAAAATAACTGTTACATGTAAACGCAAAAAAGGTACACGTTTTCATGACCCCTAAAGGTATCATGTAGTGTGAGTGAACCATGTACACATATAAGAAAAATGATTGTTAAGTGGATTTTTCATGCGTATATTGCATCGTTTAGTAGACGCTAGCTTTCTCAGATTTAATTTAAAGATTTTGACAGATGATTTTAAACAAAATATTTATCAAGTTTATTTCATTTTTGGGTACCCTCACCTTTCCAGAGGCTTATCACTTTAAATCTATTTTAGTGAAATCTACGAAAAAATTTAATTTGTATGAAAAAAGTTTCGTACTTATGTGTACTCGTGGCTGCCATGACCGTGTTATCTGATCCATCGAAGATGTGGAGTTCCTCCACTCCATTACACAGCCTCCTCCGTGCAGGACGGTAGGGATGGTGTTCTTGGTATCATACACAGCCAGTCCCTATTTCCCTACAAACAAAAAAACATTGTTTCAGCCGAACAATTCAATTTCGCTCCTATCACACCAAAGAGCCCGTTTTTAAAACCCAGTTTTTTTGTTAAAATTATTTTCAGAAAACTCTAACCGGTTCTTCACTATTTTACTTTAACCGGTTCTTCAGCCAACTAAATGCTTTTCGAAAAATTTGTTGTTCAGCTAATTTATTCTGGTCGTCAATTAATTTTGCTTTATTTTTTATAATATTCAGTCAAATCAATTTTCTCAAAACTATCAGCATTATCTGCTTCAAACCAGGCTGCGAAAATCTTTAACTGCATTTTAATAAAGTTGGGCGAATATTTAAGCCCACGCACTGTACACACGGAGTGTTCTCAAATATGCTCAGATGATTTGATAAGCAAATGAAAAATATTGATTTGAATTTATAATCAGCTGTATGAAGCGGTGACAGACGAATAAAATTTACAGGGGAAAATTTTAAGGGTACATATTAGCGACCTGTAAGAAATTTAAAATGCAGAACTGTGCAGTTCTTTACGTAATCTGACTTCGGTGGCGAAACGTCGAGAGTAAAAATAGTAATAATTACGTATTCTTAATTATAACTAAGCCCAATGAGATACTCTGCAGGGAACATATGAAAAAATATTAACTGAAAGACAAGTGGTCAAGAAAACCGTCCGTGAACCCTAAATAAAAACAAATGAGAAGTGAAAAAACAATCGTGATAGAATGTTTAATAGTTAACTGCAAAGCATTAAGAATTAATTTGTCTGCAATGAAATCGAAAAAAACTTTGCCAACACGTGTGAGGTTAGGAATTTCGCATAGTTATTATAATGCTTTGGAAAATTTTATTTTAGATGAGAGGCAGGTATTACATACAAATGTTGCTCGTTATTGTAAAATGATGAAATGTTATCGGAATAATATTCTAGCATTCTTCTCTTTTGAAAGAAGTTTTAAAAATACCCTTGCAAATTTGCAAACACTTCTTAGGCCACCGAGAAAAACACATGAACGCTAGTTTTAATCAACTTTTGTGTACCACTAGACTAGCCACGAGATTAGATATCGTAAGCAAGTCTGAAATATGTAAAATAATTGAGAAGTTTCAAAAGGCACTGACGTGAAGGAAATATTCACGTTGATGCAGGACATTCATAAAGCACATATTTACATCAATTTTAGAAATTAAAATTTTATCCTTCAATTAGCTGTTGTGTAATATCTGTTAATTAATGCAAGATTATTAAGGTATAATTCCGACACGGACATGTGAATGCCAAAGAACACAAGAGTTTGAATGGCACTATATTAGCTGACTTCCCTCTCTTGAACATATTCATACATCAACGAAGTCAAATTTTGAACAATCTTCGACAAACTTGCACCAGCTGTTGACGAAACCAGATTCGAATGAGAGCAGAAAAGCACAGCTGTTATTTCGGTACGAACTGGAAATCTGAGTTTCCATTTTAACAGAGGCAAGGAAGATAAGTCCAAGAAAATTAGGAAGATAAGTCCAACCTTTGATGAAAACGAAGAAAAAATTATAATTGTAAGAAGTAACTGGTAAATTTTCAACCCAGGATAAATTCTACCAAAACTCTCGAATTCGACTACATTCATTGCTAATATGAGAATAGGGAGCGTGAAAAGAAAATCGGTCACCTTTACTCTCACTGAAACTCTGGTCATAATATTATGCTTTCCTCAACGGTATACATCGATTGCATCTTATAAAAACTTTGGACTGAGTGAACCAATCCGAAGAGTCCTGGCTACACAGATGAATTTTCAAACGGTAGAGAATTTTTTTTTTTTTCAAGCCAGTCTACTGAATTTTGAAGCGATCATTTGTGCTTGGAGTGCTAATAAATCAATTCGTGAAGACCGACGAAATCGCTTTAATGGAAATATGAAAAATAAAAAGGGGTGCATGCAATGCAGTTAATCTTCTTCATCAACAGCAAAATGTTCTAACTTGATCGATTTGCTGCCGAAAGTTACAACCTTTTAGCATCTGAAAATGCTTCATCTGTTGATCCTGTACAGTCATTTCAGATAAAATCTTGAGATCTTCTAGTTACACATAGCTGCAAGAAAAGAGCCATTAATTTAGATTAACGTCAAATGTTGAACTCTAAACATATTTTCATGGGCTCATTCTGCTGTAAGCGGACACTTGGAAGTTGATGGTAGATACTTCTAAAAAGATACGTGGCAATTGGCAGGCACTATTTAACTACATAGCTATTTATAATGATGGCATAGATACAAATTCAAGACAAAACTGAAGTTCCTGCTGTCCAAGTGCGCTATATTATTGATGCTGCGCACCCTGCAAACGGTCAATATGCTCGACCCGCTGCAATACTCGTAACGGTGAAGCAATAAGCAAAAGCTAGAGAGGACCTGGATGACCGGTGACTGTTCGTGAAGCCCCAAAAGTGACTACTTTTTTGAGTCAGAATCGCGCCAATGGCCAAATGAAAGGAAAAGAATCCCGTAAAATATTGTGTGGCGCGAATATTGCACTGCGTCGGGGATTGGATATTAAGTAAAAATCGTCATGCAAGTGTCGTTTTGAGTGCCGTTCACACACAGTTTTAAATAGGTTCAAAGTTGCTCAGGGGCGGGAATCGTTTGGAAAGTTCGAGTTCAATTAAATGTTAATCACCCGTTTTTAGCAACGCTGTTCATTTTTCGAAAGCGCTCGCGCAGCAGCGTAAAGATTAAAATGCGGCCACAGTCGCTCAATATGTCACAATTATTAAACTATAGATTAAATCACTAAATTTTACTGCTGGAACTTGTCCACGCACTCTAAATCATGTTTCAGAACGTTTTTGTTTCCCCGCGATTTGCTCTATCCCGATTTTCAATGTTCGTAATATGAACGCAGGTTTTGAAGCAAAATTCACATCTCAACGCAATAATTCTTTCACCCCATGTTGACCCTGGGGCTTAAACTGCACTGAAAATGCTTAGAAAATATCATTGGATGTGTGGATTAAATTTTTATAATTTTAATGCAAAATCAAATTTTTAATCGTAGACAGTGAAGTATAAATCCCACTGTCAACTTGGCATTGAATGAATTACATGGTTGAAATGTTAATTTGGAATCAATACCTTGTTAATAGAAACTGCTGGATCATATGAGCTTCATCGCGAGGGGAGCCGCAAAGCATTCATTCGACGGCTTAGGCTGTTAATTGGCCGTGTTGCCAGGTCACTTGTAAACCTTGCATGCAAATTGCAATATTACAAGAGCTGGCAGAGCAAGGCACAATTTCCTTCAAAGAACGCGAGGTATCTGCAGCCTCCGAGAACAGTTCGAAACGCTTGCTCTGTTTCCGCTGCTCGCCGATCTAATGTTTAGAAATGGGCCCCCAAAGCCTGCGAAATTCATTTGACAAACACCCTGGTCTCCAGGACCATGTAGATTTTCAGCAAGTGGTTTCCCTTTTTTGGCCGTAGTTTTATGGCATGGTAATTCAATCGAAGAACGCTCGACAAGTGTAGCCTTATTCTTCACAGCTCCGAAGTATTGCTGTGTTTTGCGTGCTGGAAAGTTCTTCCAAGAACGCTGTTGTTTCCTGCCGAAGAAAATTGGGAGAAGTTTCTTTTCGCTTCGTAGGTCACGTGGAAAATGATAAACATAGAGTTCGTGTAACGAGGAATTGCCAGTTTGAAAAAATTGCAAAATATAATTTTATTCGAAAATTCTTTGCGAAACATCGCCTAGTTCTTTCAAAATTCATAACAGATGTTAGGGAGAGGTTCCAAGCTATTCCTTTGGTACGCTTTGGAACCAAATGCAATTCACTTCACTTTGTGAAATAATGTAAAACGTGGCTCAAAGTTTGAAGAATCTAATGTCACACTGTAGTGAATAATGTATCTTACAAAAATTATGTACTATTCCGTAAAATTTACACTCCTTGGTCGGACTATCATTGAGAATTTAAAGACGAAGAAAACAGCACGGATAGGAATCATTTTTAATAGAATTTACAAAGCATAATCTAAAATATGTGAATTAGTCAATTTGAACGTTTCGGAGACCAGCTCCATCTTCAGTAAGTCTGGAAAAATACAAACCAAAATTGGTTCGCTTTTGACGATCAGTAGCAGAAAAAAAATCTGTTCAAAAATTTCTAAAGGATATGAACTATTAGCATTATTTAAAAGCGGCTTCTCTTTTGAAAAAAATACTATAGTTTGTAATGTTCTCTTGATATATTCTGTTCCTGCGTAGAATTACACAGTATCCTTACGGAATGTATTTTTAGTTTTTTAGATTAAATACACAAGTACACGATCAGTGTAGCATTGCGTCCGTGAGTCCGTCATACACTCGCTTCGGTTTACATGTTGCTGAGGAAGTCCAGAAAAATGAAACTTACGTTAAATAACTAAATAGAAAATTTCTGATTGCTCATCAGTCTGCAGTTTGTGCGATCTGTCGTGATCTTCGTCGCTATCACGATTTTGTTGTGAATTACGTGGATCCTCTGCTGAGATGTTCAATTTAGATTGCAATTTATTTCTTTTGTCGTGACATGTGGTATATGTCACATTCATTTATTTTATTAATAAAGCGTGACTTATGTCCTCGCCATGATTATGATTTATTAGTAGCTAAAGCTACACCGCCACTACCCTTAGAACAAGGGAAATTGAAAATTAACAATATCAAAATGATTGAACTGATAATTTATTTTAGGTAACGCTTTTCCATGCCTTTTATGTCTTTTCTCAACTTTCCAGAACACAGGTATTGATACACTTGTAACCAAGATGAAGATTTACTTATAAACGTGCATTACAATCCTAATGAATAATTGTTCCTGTTACATAATGGTACTAACACAAGATATCGCTTGCCATATCGAAATAGACCTATATTGACCTACGACCTGAGGACATTCTCGTTTTTGGTTAACAATGCGAAGCTAATTATGAAATGAGAACTCATCTTATAGAGAGAGATGTGAAGTCCCTCGGATGTCGAAATGGGGAACGCCAGCCTGGTACGTTCGGTGTGGCGGTAGACGTTTGACTGTTGATATTCTGAGTCAATAAAGCTGGCTTACGGTGATGAAAGTGTTCCACATGTTGAAATCACTTCACGACGATAGTTCTTTGATATTATGTTTATAACACCAGAGCCTGCACCCGCAGGGCGCGGCTAAAGAGATTGGAACGACACACCTCTTGCTTATGTGGAGCTGCCAGCCTAACTGCCCTCGGCGTCCCTTATTGCTACGTGCAGCCAACCGCAAGGGCTGGAACCTCGATTATACCTCGTTCTATAGGGATATGAAAATCATCCTAACGTAATGGAAATATGCCTAATTGAATCAATAATATGTATATGAGTTCCCATGATGAAATACTTACTAAAATATAAGAAATATTCCTGTAAATAGAAGAATTACGGATTAAGGATAAATTGAATGGTAGTAAGCGGCAACTTCGGGCATTCGCTGAAGAATACGACGTTGTAACGCGTTCGATGGCTGTATCATTGAAGTTTGTTCAGATGTCGGACTTCTAGAAGATTCTTGGTAGAGGAGGCGTACTTTTCGTCTGTAGGTAACTCGCGATGAAATATCTCTTCATATATGATGACCGATGCAGTTCTTCTTGGAGATTCGAAGTGAATACGAGGGCCAGTCGTAACATTCAAGGTAATCCATAGCACAAAATTTTTTTTCTGGACGTCAGATATGATGAATCATATCAGTTCCTGTTAAAGCTCTTCCTAATCTTTTAGACGTTAATGAAGATTGTCCATCGCCAGAATAAAATTCAGGCTTTGTGAAGATCGAACACTTGTTTCACAAAGTCAGGTTAACTTAATGTTTTTATCCACTGAAGCTTGAGACTGTGCAATCTTCAGGGGCGTAAAAAAAACATTTTGCTATTCTACTTCGAATTGTTCATCTTGAATCTTAACTAGAGGTTTGTTTTAATTCGAGATTAGCCCATAAATAGGAATTTAGTGAGTAGAAGCACCTTCTGATCTTTTCACGCCTCAAAAATGTAGCGTTTCTACTTGTTCTCAACGTTTTTCTTTTTTATTAAGGAAAAAATTGAGGCTGAGACAACGCTCCGGGTACAAATGTGATGCAGTTACCCTAAACGGCGTCGTTTGTATCACTCGGCGAGGGATGCTTGCTAGAGCGGAGAGTTTCTCTCCAATTGCCTCTTTAACACACATCTATCGCTTTAATTCGCAGCTTCTTTACGTCTACTTATTTCTTAGAGCTTGGGAAAGTTTTTCTCACCATTGAGCTTCCCAAAGTCGAAAAGTGTTGAAGGTATTCAAGAACAGTAAAATTTTTGTTAGATTTGTGTGGACAAGGATGACTTCCACGTTTAAGGTCGTTAATTTTGGAAATTTAATAGGTAGTAAAGTATAATTCTAACTGTGCAACAACAGGTGTGAATTACAATGACATGAAATTTACTTTGAAATGTTGAGTTTGAAAATATTCTACAAATTGAGTTTGTATGACATTCGGCATCTTGGGAATGACGAATTCCATATTTATGTTTCACATTTATGATCATTTGGTTATATTCTCGTATATAACCCTCTGCTAAGTATTTTCAACTATTTTTTCCATGGTGGGTTTCACGAAAATGTTTGCTCATGGTTAAGTATTTTTAATGGTATTAAAATTTAGCTTTGAGGTACCAAGCAAATATATACCGGCGAGAAAACTTTCATAACCCATGAGTCAATAATTGCAAATAATTTTACTAGCAGATAATTTTTAAAATTTATTCAAATATAGGTTAACCCATCTCATAATAAGCGAAAACCATGACTGTGTTGCATTGTAATGACACGCAATAATTTTGCCTTTATACTTTCCTCTAAAATGTTAATCTAAGATCAGAACACGACATTCAGTATCATTCTATCTTTGTTGTGAGTTTCACCGTCTAAGAGCAGGAAAATTCGCCTCAGATTTTCGTTTATCATAGTTGAATAGTTAAAAATAAAAGGCTTTTCTTAGTGTTATTAACGACGTGACTTATTTCTCAACAAGATCTTGCCTGTTCCCACTCGTCATATTTATGCATACAGTAAATCTACACAACATTTCACTTTTAACGTGAATATATCGCAAGCACTCGCCAAATTAATCATAATTAAGACAGCGCACATTTTACTTGTTTCTCTCCCCATTGCAAATGGCCAAGCATGGAGGTCTGATCTCCTCCGGGTATACAGGGCCTTTTAGTTGGGAGCGGGTCAGCCAGCACTCCTCGTTCCCTGAATAATCTATGAGGTGACGAGTGATCTGCTGCGTCTGTGTTGGTGAGCTGCTCCGTGCAGATCGATGGACCCAGAATTCGGAGGAGTTCGATCTTCTCAAAAAAAACAAATGTATGAACCTACGAAATTTCCCAGTGTAGGGAACATCTTCTGAAAAAAACTGCGAACGCTTAACAGAAATGATCGGAGGTGAAGAGATTTTTACGAAATGGGAAAGCTGGTTTTCAAAAGTACCTCCTGGAGAATGTCAGGGTCTATTCGTGCAATGTTTTTTCGATGAATTTGATGGAGTTTCGATGACTTTTTGGTAGTGGTACAAACTCGTTGAAATGTTCGGAGGTGTAGGTGTTTTTCAATCCAGAAATGATATATGTGGATAATTCAAAGAAGTATGCTGTTAAACCATTTCAATATTAAAATCTAACAATTTTTCGATATAAAACGTATTATCACAGAATACGTTGACAATTTCTAGGTGAATCATTTAGCCGTCAACTCAAGACATGATTTTGCATAGTCATCTGATAATCGGCAGATGTAACATGACGTCATCTTTTACTTCTATTTTAGCTGTTAGAAAATGATGCTGTGCATCCATCGTAATGTATGATGATAATTGATTTAAAATCAATTTTCTCATTCGGAAACAACACTAGAGACGTATAAAAAAATGATTCGTTCTCAGAAATAACTAGAAACAAGAAGTGTACGTGTCAAAGAATGTTGCAGTTTCGCGAATAAGTTTACAAACATTATTTTTGAAATCGGCCAGAGACTAAGCGGCTGTTTATGAAGGGTGGTTACGAAATGTTTTTGTAGTTGAATCATTATAATCAATTTCTAGTAGTAGAATAATGCTTTAGCAATGATGCATATGTATACTGACTGTTTAATGGCGCGATCGTTATTCACATTGCCCAATATTCAAATATTACATCCATCATGCCTCTACACAGAATTGAAATATTTTGCAAATTTTGCTGCGGTTTTCATTTCCCTGGTTTTCCCGAAGTTTCCATCAGGAAGTTAGAAGCGAGCTCTTTTTTGAGCTTTCACTTCAAGACCCTTTTATTTTCAGGTACGCGAGCATTACAGTCGCTCATATGAAGTAGCAGAGTGAAGATCTGAATTCTAATTGCAAAGCAACTGAAAACTGAAATTTATGACGGTTTCATCGAATGAACGCTCTTTGAGCACAAGTATTTAATTATTCATCACAAATAACTCGAGCATTTTAGTAAATAAAATTAGAACACTGACTTGCAGCTGCGAACAGAAGTGTATCGCTACCTCTGTACGCATCATGTGTGTCTACACCCCAAAATATAAAAATGGAAATTAACATGAAAGTACTCTAGGGCATGAGATTTATGAACCATTTCCAGTCTTATCCGTTATTTCTTAGCTCATAGGAAAATGACGCGAGAATACTTTCACTGATTTGAGTTTAGTTGATCAATGAGTGTCGTAGATGTAAGCATCCTTTTAACTGTAGTATTTACGTGAATAAGATTTAAGGAGCTTTAAACAGAGATATTTTAAACCCAAAATGTAATTTTTTCGTGTCAACTTTCTGAAGATAGACTATTTTTCTTCGCATTTTTCTATGTTCTGAAAAGGATGCGGATTGCGAGTCTGCAATGCTTGTTTTTTCTTTAAATGGATAAGTTTTTGCAAGGTATGAATCCCATGTGATGTATAAGGATAGCTGAGTGTCCCTTTAGGTGTATTGCCACGATAATTACAGGATATTTTAAACAGTACAATGCTCACTGCTTTAGACTAATTGGCTTGAATGGTTGAGTATAACACACTTCGGAAAAAAATGTGATACAAATTAAACGCCCTGTATTATGTACAAATAGACGAATGTTTCTTCTGATATTCCACTGTTGCTATGGTTAATTCTGAATTGCATGTGAGGTTCCATTCATTTGAATTAAATAATATAAAGTTCAATTTTATTTCATTTTCAACAAGAAGATACAGAAAGTTCTTCGTTGAATAATTTCCATCTTATTTGGCACGTGTCGAAGTGGAAAGAAATATACAAAGAAAAACTGCATTTTCTGAAAGTTGATGCAAAAAATTATATATGGGATTTCAAATTTCTAACCTCAAAGCAACTGTCTCCAGGTCAACAAGTTCTTTCACCAGGCGTTTTCCTCAAAGTCGGTCGTGAATTTTTATTTTCAAAAATATTTCGCTTCTTTGCACTTTCTTAAACGACACCATAAGCTTACAAACAAACAGATCCCCGATGGTATTTCCTTTCACAAATCAAAATGAACAGTCGCAATGACATTCATTTTTATTGCAGCGTCGACAAAAATAAATGAGATTACGACGAAAGGTGTGCTCATAAATTTACAGAGATGTCGATCCTCTATGCGGGTAGACTCGGGAGATTCTTGGAATCGGATTCCCCCTTGGCAACATCGGCGTAAAATCAGCTTGGCGACTTGAATAAATGCATGCAGCTCTGTCCTTGAGCGAGTGAAGAGATGCTGTGAAATCTTCTGCCTAGAATTCAGTGACCAACTTGAAATCTGGGAAGCAACAGGTGCAAAAGGTTCCAAGTTCTCAGCGGGATGAAAAAGAACAGAGACCCCAAAAGATGAATTAGATCTAAGGAAAAGGATAAGAAGGAATTTTCAACCCATGTTCCTAACTTTGTAGTACTTTTAAGGACTGGAAAAAAAGATTCCGATCATCTGAGAAGTGATGGAAAGCGAGAAACATGTTCATTATGTTTTATCATAATTAACTGACGGCTTAACTATTCAAATGCATAGATTTGCATCTCCCCTCGTGAGATTTTAGGAAAACCGTCCGTGTAAAGCGATTAGGGGTTCGCGCTCTGAGCTGTGCGGCGTGTGGTGGAATAGGGACGAGGTTCATTCACTTCTACGTCCGCCAAATAAGATGCAAATTATTCAGCAAAGAACTTCTTGAATCTTCTCGACGAAAATTAAATAAAAATGAAACTTATGTTATTCAAATCGATGAGAACTAAAATATAATTCCGAAATTTTTTCTGTGTTAATGTCATTCATGTGTTAAGAAAGCCATTTCGATAAATAGTTATTTCGAAGATGTTTCACATATGAGAATTCAGTACATGCAGTATAGAAGGTAAATATTGTGCAAATGTCTAATTTTTTTCCAATCCTTTGAATAAACTTCAGATTTTTAAGATCATCTTAGAAATGTCTGTGGGAACGAAGTAAAAATGATACGCATCAAAATCAGAAATGGTTATGATGTAGTCAACATCTTTCCGTTATTTTCTTACTGAGGATTTGGAATTGAATTTTTGTATTTGAATTTATAATTGGATTTTTATCCTAAGGCGAATATAGTTGAAATGCTGTTACTAAAATGCTTGGAACGAATTTATTAAGGGATTGAAAGTTAAATATACTGTACCAGCGAGTTAATATCCTCTTATAATTCAACAGCTGCGACAACAATATTAGAAAAGTAATGATTTCTTTCAAATTATTTTTGAAACAATCTTCCAAAGTAAAGAGCTGCATCAAAAAAATAGAGCTCTATTTTCTTCACATAAATCCACTTACACTAGAACAATAAGCAGTCTGAACACTGAAGTCTTAGAATAAGTCTCTATATTCTCAGTAACAAAGCCACATATGTCACACTATTACCATTAAGGTGTAAACATGGAGTAGTGTTCAACTCAGGGAAATGAAATTCAACAAACAACTTTCCTATCTCTATTGCTCAGCTTTTCCTTTAACCCCTGCTCTCTTTTTTCAAGAACTTTCATTAACTTTTAAAAAATAATTTCTCTAGAACTAACCTCCTGTTTAAAAAGTCCCATCTCTTTGCGGGTTTCTTCTCGTAAAAAATAATTTTTTCGACAGCATGCTCTCATTCTAAGATGCTCCATGTTCCCTGAAGCGTCAATGAAACTACATTCTGGAGAAGTAACCAACTTAGATTTCTTCAGGTTTTTCGTTAGCTCTACGACACATCAAATCAAAAGTCAGTTTCTAGCGACTCGTTTGAAATAGGATTGACTTCCAAGAAAAATTACCCGAACGCTTTTTGCGTCGAACAACAAAATGGTTCAATGATTTTTAACTAGTTATTCATATGAAGGTAAGCTTACTGATTTTTTTGCATTAATTATTAAGTATTTTCGCCAGTACTATTATTTCACATCGAATTCCAATGTTGCGTTATCAAAATAATGAGGCTGAGGTAAGAATAATTTTTTACTGCAATTGAGCATCATGGCAACACGAATTTTGTGCTAAACCCTCAAGCAAAATTTAAAAAATTGCTTGGGAAGCAAAAAATTTTCACGCGTGAGCTTCCGCATTACCAACTCACATGTATTTACGTTCATGTCTGTTTCTAAAAATAAAAGTTTCTTTATTTTTGGCCCAAATTAGAACGTATTCCACCGTGGAGCTCGCGTCCTCTATTAATTCAGTCGAGAGCGGCGTTTTTAAAGCAGTGAAGGCGTGTCGCGTGTTTACGCAAGATCCCCCGCAAGGACGTCCTTCTGTGCTGCTGCTGCGAGTGTCATTTACAAGCTTCCAAAAATTAGCGGCAATCTCACCTTGCTTACGCAAATGGCTAAAATGTTCTTATTCCATTAAGGTTTTTGTCGTCCCGCACACCTCAATGAGAATTGCGCTTCACTTTGAAGCTTTTCTTCCGCTGCTGGAAGCACTTTGCTAATGCCTACATTATTCTACATTTTCGGGTAGAAAGAGGGAGCCGCCTTGAGGCTTTCCTCCTTTTTCTCTGAGAAATAACATGTCCCTAAAAGATACACTTCTCAGCTACCCGAAATACGCCCAAGTACAGTGCTTTAGGTCTCGCATTTCAACGTAGATTTTGAGGTGTGTGGTCTCACAGGACGAAACTACAGTCTTCCCAGCTTCCAAAGTGGTTGAATACAAACTTAATCCCGATGTACACCAGCAAAACACGCATGTGCTTTTTTTTCCATAAAATATAACGGACTTTTTGAGTACTCACTCCAGTGCCGTGAAACATGATTTTGTAACATACAGATCGATCCGTTATAACTTTAGCAGGAATTCAGGTTTTTCATTTACTATTCTGCTTATTCAAGAGTGTTATACCCATCATATGAATGCTTGGTTTTTTATGCTTCGAACTTTTGCGATTGAGCCAATTACCACTACATGTCATAATTACCAACACAAGTACTTTTCTGCCTCCATGGCAAATCTCGTTCAAAACAATCAGAGAAGTAGTCCCCTTGTTTTTTTTCATCTACATGTATATCATTTGTATTGAATTATTCACCTTAGCCAGCAACGCTGCAAATAATCAAATTATAAATTTTGCCACCTCAAATCGAAAGAATTTTGTGGGTGCCACATCCCTCATTTCGCGCTCATATCTGTATGCGGGTCCTTTTCAGCCTACGTTAATACGGGAGTGCACGCACTTCCCGGGCTAGCCTCCCATGGGATGGCCGGACCAGATTGGTTTGAGAATTGTTTCTTCGGGCCAACCAAGACTCGAAAAAACTACAATTCGGTCTCAGCAAACTCGAGGTGTTGTCCGAGGGTGTGAGGCCCAAACTCCGAGTCCACGACTGAATACGGAATAAAGCCACGATTGTCTTTGCTACTTTAGACGAGATTTGTTTTGCAAGATTGCCTCTTTGTCCACCTTGCTCGACGCCAGTTCTTTTTATTTTGGGGGCTTCAAGGTCGCGTGCAGCAAATCATAAAACGAAAAGCAAGTGTGTCTCATTTTAAGGTTTGAATGCCAAAATGATTGCAAAGTGCTGAGGTAATAGAAAAAATTACTTCTTGACTGGGTACATAAATTTCCAGATTTCACACATCGAATGAACGTACTATTAAGTGTCACTCAAGCAGCCAATATCGTTTACTGACCTCGCTGTTTTTTGGCTAAGCAAACATAACACAAGGCTAGAAATTTTCTGAGACCGTAGTCAATTAAAAGAAATTTCAATAACGATCGTATTCTTGCTATGCGAATCAGACTTATGAGTGCATCTTACACAAACTAAGGCAATATTTCATGCCATGTTGTCTATCCTGTGCATCATCACCTAAAAGAAAAGTGTTTTGGCGCCATCTTGCTCATATCGGGCGGGTTTATACTCGAAATAAACATTCTTCATGCATTGGAAGGTAGAACCAAATCAGCAGTCAGTAGAGGGAATTTGGTCAGCTATGGCTGAAGGCAGATTCTGCGCGAGATTTGCACACAAATTCATCACGTGTGAGCGAACGGAAGATGGTTTCCAGGGTATCTGGGCAGCCAATTCCATGGAACATTAAGAGGCATCAATATCCTTAGAATACCGTAGGGCCGGGAAAGAGTTGGCCCATGCCATCCATTCTGTCTGTATTAATCTTATCTTGTACAAAAGTGCAGCCATTTACCGAAAGCCCTTAGGAAAATGAACGCCTCTCATCTCTTCCAAAGGGCGTCAGAAACATCGCCGCCAAATTTACGGGCGATCCTCTGCCTTTCTCGCAATCGCCGCCCTGCAGTCACAAGTAGAAAGAGACCAAAGAACAATCAACCTTGGTAAAGAACGCGAGAAAGAAATCTTCCCCCAGAAATGGAGATGGACAAAAGACCGCGATCATTTACCCGGGATAAAGCGAGACTGTAAGCAAACGTTGAAAATTGGCGAAATTTCTCAGGAGCTGAATTTAAACAAACAGGGAACCCTTCGTGGGAAGAAAGAGTTCACGGAAATAACTGCAACTGGAAATACGAGAGGGAGGAGCTCCATAAAGAAGATAGGATTCGACAAAATGGTTCAGTCTGAGTAACTCTAACTTTGATCCTCGAATTGATTCCAATCACGCAAAGCAAATTGCGTTGTTGTTTCATATCAAAAGAGGTGAGCAAATTAAGTTGGATTGACCAGCAAGCCCGGCCAAAAATGGAAAGTTTTTGCAGGGACTAACCTTTTGCTCGGGGTAATTGAGCAAGAGTGAGGTCGGCTTATTCCAACGTTTAACAATGAATTGAATTTATGGGCTTGAACAGACCCAAAACTTTTGAAGTGGCGTTGGATTTATCGTAAGTTATATAATATTTTTTCAGTAGTGTCAGTTCCACACTTGGAAGCATTATTATGTGGTTTGACAATGGTTTTCAGTCCTAACAAACTTGAATTGAATATCCGTTACAGGATAGATTCATTTTTCACTAGATAATTGTTTACGTTTGGGTGGGAAAAATATTTAGTTCATGATCAGATTCCCAGGCCGTAAAATTTATGACAAACTTAACACATCTTTTCAAATGCCAGAATGTTTGCAATTCCTTTCTTCTAAAATTTCAGTGTTTCCATTTCGGACGGGAGCGAAGATTTTCTGGCTTCCAAATGAAACTGAATGGCAAATGTAATATATCTCGAGTGAGAATAAAACAAAAGCAATTCCAAGTATTAAGTCTACATTGATTACTGCAGTTGCAGAAGACAAAAGAAACTTATGGACGAAATTTTTAGTATTGTTAAATAATGATTGTAGTTTCACAGTGAAATAAATTCATTCATCACTTCGGGCATACTGTAGTCTATAATAGACAAACAGAACTGTCTTCTAACTGTATCACAAATCTGACAGTAATTTCGTCTCCTGCGCACAATTTTGTTGTGTTCATTTTTTTCAAGGAAATCCCTACAAGCTTCAGCATGTTTATAATTACCAAGACAATAAAGTCCCAAATGAACTACGGAGGCAATGAGAAACGTTCACTGTTGCTACGTAAAAATGTTAACTGCTCTACTCTAATTAAAGTGAAACCACCCAGCACATTAGTTTTCTTTAATGCGTGGTTTTCCCACATCCGAGTGAAAATAGCCCCACTCACCACTATGTGGTCTATTACAACAATAAATTTCATCTGTAGTAGTTTGTATAAATAAAGTCTCGTTCATAATTTTCCCAACCCTTTTCTTTAAGCCTCTGAGATAACTACTCTCGTGATAGCTTTCTCCATGCAGCAATTATTCCCGCGTCCAGGTCTGAAATCATAAAACAAACAGCTCCAAAGAAAAAGAGTTTGAGCGTGGAATCATCCCCTGCACAATACTCGCCTATTTCGTGGTAGGGGAGGAGTGTTCGCGAACAGCCGATAAGCATTTTTATTGTAGTTACCCCAGCTGGTGAAAGTCACCCCAACGTTAGAGCGACAGAAGTCATTTCAAGTCCGTCCGTCTAGGAGCCCCGGACCATGTGCAATCTTCCACGCACTCCCTTCCTAGCTTTTGTTCGAGACCCAGCAACCGCTTTGTGCTTCAAGATAGCAGATGCTGTGCGTGCTCGACTCTTCTCTAATTATTTCGCCTGATGGACATTTCATTAAGGAACCGAGAGCGCTTCGTCGCACCTTCTGATGTCGCTGGCCATGAAAATTACAGCCCACGCCTCCCAAATGGAACATTTGCATGCTGCTGACAATGAGAAGGAGATCGACTGGCACTCTTCTTGCTCCTGCATCAAAGCCTGATCACAGTAGAGGAGTTTGGGAAGCTGTTTTCGTGTACCGCAGTCTTAGTCGTGAACATATGTAGTCATTCAAAATCATGCCATCAACATCGATTCTTTAGTGAGCCTTGCAAAGTGGTTCTACACTAGAATGCTTCGCTATGATCTGTTTTCCGCAAAGACTTTCAAGGAAAATCCCATGGCTTATGTTGTATTCACGCTGCAAGCATTAACTCGCTAAAAAATGGGAATGCTTACCACATCTAGATAACGGAAAAATTCAGTTTCGCACTCACGTGTACATATATATCATTTTAGGTACACGTAAAGAAAATTAAGATTTCATGGAGACAATATCCCTGATTACTAGCAAAATCCTTGTTCAATTCATGAGTAATCACTTTTTAAATAATGGATGGCAATTCAAATATCGAGCCTAACAAAACTTGCAATGACGGAAAAGACTTATTCTGACATTGTTATTCGAATAACGAAGACTGCACCACACACAGAGCCAGGGACGCTAACAGGGGACGATTGCAGTCATTCGAGTGAAAATTCACCAATTACGGTAGAAGCCATGCGTATCAATTTCGAGCAGCTAAGTTGCCCGTTGCTCTGCTGCATATTCATCATTCTTTATCAGAGTTGAGCAAGCCACCCTTCAGCCTGCAGCTGATGATTTTGCTTCGCAAAAGAGCAGAGAGGGCGCGTCAATCAAGCGATAGTGGGAAGCGATGAATCCATCACCCTCGAAGAGACGCCTCCTCTATTTAGGGTCTTTCGTATGGGATCCCGAACAGATTGTGCTTCCAAAACGCTTGTCGGCGCCGATTAAGAATCAGAAAAACTGATGTGATGGCGAGAAATGTTGCGTGAAAGGATGGACATGAGCGCGAAGAAAAACAATTTCCAGACACGTGTGAAATTGAGTTCAAGTTCAGCACTTCAGGAAATACATGCGTTCCAATGTGCGAGCTTTTTTACAGCGTTTTAAAAGAGTTAAAAAAAATAAAACTATTTGATTCCTTTACAACAGTGTAGAGCCGAACTAAATTTTGGCAGTAGACTGAAACGTGGAAGTGCGACTATTTTTGACCTGTGAATGTAACCAAATCGATGTCGTCTCCCTTTGAGCGCGCTTCTGTAATCCAATTGATCGAACGGAAAGTCCCCTTCGACTGCGACATTTCCTTTTACTGAAAGAAGATGATGATGGAGCAGTTTCCCTTGACAAGATATCGTCTGAGAACGCAATGCTCAAGATGCAAGGGCAGATGCGACAGCCGAAGCGAAAAGACGACGAAACTCATTTGAAGAATTTTGAAAAGGGACCCTTGGTTTGTCTCCGGAACATCAACAGCAAACTCGAAAGAGGTGTGACGGGCTTCGCTGGTAAATTTTTGGAAGATGGTCCATTAAGCTGTCTCACGCCCTAGGTAGAGTAAATGAATCATGACGGAGAATATTTGGACAGGGTACGAGCGAAGACCCGTCGACGCTTAGAGCACACTGCTATCTTTATAATAGTTTCAATGTATGTAATTCCAAATAAGAAAAATATCTAAGAATGATTCTCTCTAAATTAACTGCTGATAAAAAAAATTCATCGAGTGTTAACTGCATTATTATACAAAAACATTTCGCACCAATCCTAAGCAAAATTCAATGGTAACTTAGACTCAATCGACTTGAATGAATTGCACTCTTTAGAGTGAGATTTCATCTTAAATTTTCCAGTGAGAAAGCTAGGCACTAAAGTAATTCTTACGAAGACAATTGCGTTTTTTATGGAGCCTTCCTCTACTTTAATTCAAATCTTGCGAGAGATCTAAGGGAGATTTCCATCATTGATTTGCAAGGGGAAGAAGTTTTTAGGAGGACGATTAAATCGTCTAGACTCGAGAGGAACTTCACCACTTGGGAGATTCTCAGAAAATTCCACTGGAAAATAATTCAAAAATCATTCGAATGTTTCTAGACCTTCAGATGTGGTTGAGAACACTGGAATTTTGACTTGTTTTGACGGTTGTTGAAGTCTCAATGTGCATTTTGAAGTCAATTCTCGATGAGAAATCCTGAGTGAAAAACTTCTTACATGAAGTCACACTGTGGAAAATTATGACCGTAACTATTTTGATTCATAAAACCTAGCCGCAAAACATTCACCCAAAGAAATTTTTCTAAGATATTGTTTCTCATATTTAGAATAGGAATGATCACAAACAATGCGAATAAAATCACTTAAAAGTACGAATTTCAGTAATTGTCTGAAAGAGATTTCAAATGTACAACTAGCATGGAACAAATAATTGTGTTTTGTATCTGGTCTACCCACGGAAACAGATAAAGTATGCTCACTTTTCCTCGAACCCATTAAAAAGATCTTTCTCCTTCCGTGCACCAATTTTTAACTGAAATCAGTTTAAAGAAAGAGAAATTTATTCAACTCCTCAACCAAAACGCGCGGAGATGCCATTCCTTGATCAGCAAACTCCTCTACAGTCTTTCGTGCACTCACCAAGAATTGTATGAACGATGCAAGTTTTCATGCCTCCACTCCGGAGTATGTAAATAAGGAACCCGATCAGGAGCAAGCATCCTATGAATATCAGATGATCACAATAAATGGCTTTTCTCGAGGGAACTGTCCAACTACACTTCCAGCATAATATTATACATGATTCTCTTCGTTCGTCAGCGCCCCCCAGCGGCAATTTTCTAATGACTGGCAAGACGAAGCAAGAAGAATGGCGGCGATGTATAAAAAAATAATTGGGGACCATTTGTACACATGTAAAGGTGATGTTTAAGCTGAACCATTTGACATGTAGTGGTGTGTTTCTATTTTCGTTGTTTGTTAATTCGTCAACGTAATAATTTGTTTATTAATCTATCATATAATTGATAATGGTGTTGCAGAAAAAGGGCAAGTCAGTCTTTGCTACGATTCTGACCAATGAGAGTCAAAACACATGGCCAACAGAAAAATGAATGAAATTGAAGTCTGTTAAAAATTGTCATCATTACAAGTACTCCGGGAATGTGTTTCAAATTGGCATTAGATGAATGGAGAAGAACAAATATTGTTATTAACAAGTGTAGTGTTACGAGAAATTTTCTTGAGCACAATGGTGCATCGAAGAGTAAAATAGTCCAACTGAAAATAATAACTAAGATTTATTGATCAACTAAGCTTTAGCACATCTATTACTTCTGTGCTCTGTGTGTTTTACCTCTTTCAAAATAAAACTTTTTCGAAAAATCACTCATAATTTTCCAGCTATTACTCTTTCATGAGTTAAAATACGGTTCAGCTCACTTGATGTGCTATTTTTTGAAAGATTTCAAGTCTTCGCTTTGAAGCTCTTAGCATTTAGAGGTTTTTATAGAGGTGCAGAACCAATCCTTATTGATTCATATAGTTATTAAGGCGAAAATTGTCCCATTACCATACTTATTGATGGGACGAACATTGGAACATGCATTTCAACATTCCCAATAATAAGTTCAGTTTGTGGATCATTCCTCCACTTTGCTTCCACTTTAAGAGGCCAAAAAGAGTAATTTTTACTCTTTTTTTCGAGTAAAAATCTAGTCGAGAGTAAACGAGAGTAAAACGAGTAACGAGTAACTTTTAGCTGTTTTTTACGGCTACTGTCTTTAACCCATTAAATATTTTCGAATCTCAAACAAGTCCCAACAAACCTTTGACATATGCTTGACATAGTCTTATCTTGGAACAGAACCGATGCATGATTGCAATAATACGTTTCCTCTTCAAGTATATATTCCATCAATAAGTTAAACATGCTCTTAGCGTTACATAACTTTTACCGTTGAAGTGTTTAAGAGGAGCAAAGAAACAAATCTCGCTTCTTGAGAAATTAATTGGCGAGTACTTAGAATTCGCTCACCATTTGCCTGCTTGAGTTGAGAAAACCCCAACACAGCATCAAATAATTGGCGAACACATTTAAGGTTTATCCTTCGTCCCACTCAACATTACAGTTTTCCTCACTCCAGCAACAGATTAACATCTTTAGTTAGATTTAGAGTCTACAAAGTTTTCGTCCGTTTCAAATCCGCCACATCTCACCGATACTGTAACTCGGTATTCTTCGCACGCCTGTATTCAGTATATCGCGTCACTAAATATTAAGCCAGAATTTTATCCAGTTTCCATAATTAATAAACTCATTGTTCGTCATTATTATACATCACCATTGCCCCTTACATATCATAATTATCATTAATTTTATTCTGCCTTGTTTTTATCTAACCTAGAGTGAATATTTATCTATACCTCAAATTGATCAGCTTGTGACGTTGAGTGAGTTTTGCCCGTGTTCATTTTCAGTGCTCCTTACCTCATGTACAACGACTCTACACCAGCTCCTGGCTGCGCAAAACACAATTTTAAGAGTACTCATAACTCCAACAATAATATACAGAACTGTCTACTGTTTTGATTTATTTTTCTCTGTTACTTTTAATCTCTTCGTAACACTGCGTTAACCATTTTTGACCCTTCAAAAAATTTATTGAACATATTTTAACTCTTCAGTTGATCATTCTGTTCAGCAATGACATACATTTTATTGCCTTTAGAGTTCCAGCACATCTTTATCCATGACAAACACCCTTGCTGTTCTGCATTGTTTTTATTTGCTTTTTCCTCATTTCACACTCATAATACCGACATTACCACATTTTTATTCCGTTTCATTCATTTCCCCCTTTGATTTTTTCTCTCTCGTGTTGCTGAGATTTTCTCTCGAACTACGCGTCATGTGTTTGTGATCAACATGCGTTGTACCCGAGCACATCACAGTACATGAAAGAAAAAGCAACCATCAAAGAAATGTTGACGACCTCGGACTCATCAAAGCGTTTCCTTCGAAGAGTTTGAGTTATTGTTCGTGAAGAGCCTCGAAGATACTTTCACAGATATCGAATTTTTTTCCGTTCCACTTGAGCGAACCCTTTGTTTTTTACTGAAGATGTTAAAAGTTGTCCTGCTGAGAGGAAAGTATATAAGACTTTATGGACTATTCACAGACCGTATGCAATTTCACAGTGAATAGTGAAACAATTTTTGTTTTTAGAACTAGAATACTCACAAATAAAATTACGATGTACTCAGTTACGGTTTGGTAACCCTGGTGCATCAAATGAAACATAGTGATTTAGTCGGTAAATTTTATGGTAGCATACAAAATCCATTCACAAAAGCAAACGAGTGAACGATATTTATATTTACGTACTTAATTAGAACCAGGTTTCTGGTTGAAGTCAAATCAGCTTGATATGTGAACTCAAAATTATTTGTTTTCAGCTGAAACGAATTCCTCAATTACTTCAAGTTATTTGTGGAGTTAAAATGACAACAATAAATTTCAACGATCTTGCGAAAGACTGTTCTCGAGTATGATATGTCGTACTTGCGTCTTTGCTTGAGTCTGATTAGTCGTAGATAACAAATCAGAGAAAAATGTATGCAATCTTCAATGCAGCCTCGCCTTCAATAACTTTGGAGCTTTTCTTTCCGAAGTTATTTACTTATTCTGCTTTCGAGCTGGTAAAATAAGATGTGGCCATGAAGCAAAGCGTTTTATTTATGTGAATATAATGAGAAAGACGTTTCAAGTATTACTTGACTCATATCCTTATAGCACATTACACGTCATTGATCTATGCAACTAACTGAGCAGAGACTCTAAACACCTCCATTAAATATTGTCTAGATTTTTCGTTGACTTAAATCCATTTTAGAATGAATTTGCATGATGAAGATGATGTTTATAATTTCTTTAGGACTTCTGAGAAGTCAATCATTTAAAGCCAATTTTTTGGAGCAATCATTTATTTACGTCGTTCATTGTACCCATTTTTGCAAAGATTTTTCAGAATTTAAAATTGCGAGAAGAATTTTCTTAACTTCCCTGTAACACAAGAGCCTGAGCTCATTTTTTGCCAGTTTTACTTTTCCTGACGCAATCGTGGCTAAAATTCTGAGAGACTAATCTACATGAATAACGAATGTGGATGAGAAGCTCAATTTATTTTCATCTAGAGTTAGTCAATAAAAACTTCTAAATGAATTCTTACATTCTTTCGAATGTGCAACGTTTTCCTCGACAATTTTTACTGACTAGATTTCATCACGGGCCTTAAAGCATGGAATATTTGTGAAAAAATAAGTAAAAATCAAGTTTTTAAAATTAAAGATTCATTTTCTGGTAGAGAATCTATGTAGGTAATCTTCCATGTGCAAAAAAATGTGCGAGGACTATCTAACTGCACTTACTAAACCAAGACACACACTCACACCAACCGGCTGATAGAGCTCAGTCTATTCAATTAACGTAGAAAGTTGCTCAACACTGCAATTTTCATTGCATCAGTGACACCGTTACCCATCAATGTTAAAATAATCCCAAATTAATGCATGTGACTCGGAAACATCTCTAAGAGGATGCGTGAATTTTTGGCTGTGACATCAACATCTGCTCTTGAACTTTCAATTGATGCAAATAACTTTGCAACCCACATTATTTTTCCGTGCATAGTATTTCACGGATGATTTTTCCCGTGAAACTTACTGTCACAATTTATGTTCAGTTTTTACCCGTGAAAATTTCCATGAGCTTCATGATAATTTACGAATGATGATGTTGGACATTTGAAAATCTGTGATTCTGTTTTACGTGACTTTATTTTATAATTACAACAACTAACTCCTTAAAAGTTACACCTCAACTTCATAGAAAAAATTTATGAACTATAAATGCGAAGATCTTCTGAGCGAAAACTTGTAATCATATCAAAAATAGCATATCAGGTGAGCTAAACTGAGTTTTGACTCATGATTGCGAAACATGAAAATTATGAGTGATTTTTCGATAAAGTTCTGTTTTGGGAAAGGTAAACCTTACAGGGCACGGAAGTAATCATTGTGCTAAAGCGTGGGTGATTAAGGAATTTTAGTTATTATTTTTAGCGGTGCCATTTTGCTCTGCTATGCAATGTTGCACCTTGGAAAATTTCTCGTAACGCAACACTAACTAGTTAATAATAACATTTATCATCTCCACGCTTTTCATGCCAATTTGAAACGCATTTTTAGAGCCTATCCATAATGAGGAAAGAAAAACTACCATGAATTTGTTTGATTTAATTTACTTCTACTTTCTGATTTTACATCATGAGTGCAAACCCCAGGTTCACACCACTTGGGATGTGTGACATGAATGTGAGAAGAATATAAGTCTCAATTGTCATTGTGTGGCGCAGAAGATGTTCAGGAATTCGCAACAAATTAAACCGGTGGGAATTCAAAGTTTTTATCATTCATTCAATTTGGTTAAGCGATTTTTCTTACAAAATTATCTCCTACTATGCTGAAAATATTTAAATTCTGAAATGAAAGTAGGAAAAACTTGGAATACGCGTTAATACCATCGTCAAGTATCTCATGAGTTGACCGACGTCCCAAAAAAATTGAATACGTTGTACAAATTTAGCATTGAACTCTCATCATAATGACAGCTTTTTGACGGAAGCTCATGAACGAACAACTACAATTGTATGAGCTCGAATTTTTTCCACTGAAATGAGTAACTGGAATTCTGCTTGAATTCGACTCAGCTTGATATAGTTAATCTATAGTTAACAAATTGCTAATTTATAGTTAATACCAAAACCTGAAATGTTTCAAGTCTTTTGCGAAGTTAAAATAAAAAATTTAATATATCAAAAAATTCCGGAACATGTAAATTTGAACGATCATGCGAAAGATAAAATGTTCAAACGAGAAAATATTGCATCTGGCATCGGTACATGTGAACTATGAAATGGGAAAAATTTGAACTGCAAAACATTCCCTAGAAACACCGAATAATTACCAACTGGTGAGTCCTAAGTCAGAAATGTGATGCATAATGTGTAGCCTCCTACAAACAACCTTTTTAACGTTTAATTTTTACCACAGAAAAACCACTGATCAGCCAAAGCTTATTTGTTCCTCATTTTTTTCGAAAACGGACTGGTCTCACGCCATCATTCGATACTCGAGTTACACTGCATCGTTCGATCCTCAACTCATTCGACTACAAATCATTCCCAGTTATTCCTAGTTATTTAAAGCTTGAAGCAAGCATTTCGTCAATTATTGGACAACTGCAACTAATTATTTTCTTTATAAGTTATGGATCGCAACATCTATATGCTCTTATAATTCATGAATCGACTGAGTGTCCAAACAAACGCCTTTATAAATCTCAATTAATCATAAATCACAAACTTCAAGAAAACATCCCTTATTTTTACCCCTTGTAGTCCAAAAATTAGTTCTTTTGCTCATCTCGTGTGATGGATGAGCCATGTTTTCATGACACTACTCAAGCGTTATTCGGTACTGGCGCCACATGCGCGTAACATTGATCTCACCACCCAGGAGGGAACGCCAGGACCTGTTTCAAGTCCAAGAGGCCAAGCACGGTGCTGTTCTCATTCCAAGAGGCAGCCAGGACCTGTTCCCATCGATCTCCCTTACGGTGCACTGTATGCAGCGCGCATGGAGGCACCGCATGTTTCATCGTGTAGTCCTTCACTACGACACTACGTGACTTCTCTTACGTGGTGTCTGCATTCTCTAGACCTCAGGTAAAACTGGGTGACCTCCTTTTCACGCGTCCTGGGTTTTTGTTTTTATTATTTCAGTACAGGCGGTGCGTTTTGGTACAGGTGTCGTTGGGTTCGTTCTCTTGAATGTATTGAGCTCTATTTAGTAAAGCAGATATTTTAAGTGAATTACATATGAAATAACCTGCATCATCTGTTGCTCTGAGCAAATATTGACACGACATGAATAAAATAGATTTTCATGGCAAAACGATGCCCTTGATCTTAAATTTTTCTAGAATTGATTGCAAATTTATTTCCAGAACGATAGATGGCAAGAACGTAAACGATACCAAAACTGAAATTCTATTTAAAACTGCCCGTTTAGCTAAAAATGGAGAACTGAAAGGAAGAAAGTTTCAAAGGTCTAAACTATAATGATCTGTAAATCCTGGACATGGTTAATGTGTAGCAAACTTTTTCCAAGCTTTCCTTATAGTTGGAAGTAAGCCATAGTTGATAGAAGTAAATTACTAGCAGATGGAAACGCCTTTTATTTCCCATCCTTCTGAGGTTGGATAATTAATTACAGTTGAGGGCTGGGCTTCAACCCGGCTTCCAATTTCAAGGTCTGTACTGAGGCTTTAATCAGTCAGCAGTGCTTGTTTTTTTGAATTTTTGGGATCTCAAACATGAGTAACTATCGTCATTGCAGCGAGCTCCTGCATGAGGCATACATGTTACTCAAATTTTTGTATGAACACCGCATCCCAATTCAAATCAAACCATTTTCTTAAACTTAGGAATTAACGGGCTTAAATATTTTTCTTGTGTGTTATAGGTCGAACCTTCTTATTCTCTTTTCCGTTTATTCTGGCTTTGCTTTTGTTTCTTCGTCTAGTCGTAGTGCATTTATTTTCATCTCATTGTGGGTTTACTGCTTGAACCTTCTTGAAACACGGTTGGTCTGATAAAATAGGAGTAATTTTTACGTTCTTGTAGAATAGTTGTCCAAAAACTCTTATTTCCATGCGTTGAATTTCCATGAGAAAATAAATTTCTTTTTCAATATTACATGCTTCTGAATTGATTGTTTGTATGGTATATTTTACCATGGTGTAGCTCAAGACCGAATTTGAATGACTCACTTTGTGACATATTTGAAAGCCTGAACTGCATAATCAAGCTAATCAATATTATTCTAGGAGATATCTGCAAAGAGCCTAAATGCTTGCGCCAGTGACTTAATTAAGTATTTATTTGCAAGAGGTCTAGGAGTACAACGATATGATGTGCAAATTCTGTAACTGTCTGTTATGAGACACCTACTTTTTGTGTAATTACAAGGTCTTGAAGATATTCAGGAATTCACAAAGATTTTGTTTCGGCAAGTGCTCACATTTGTTATTAATAATTCACTTCATTCGAGTGATTTTTTTCTAATAAAAATTTCTTTAAAGGGCAATGTACGAAGTGCTTTAAGTTGTCCAACGAGATGATTTGAATGGAAGTTCGTTAATGGTGGCTAACAGAGCCTGTGAATTTTTCACCAGTCTAACTTTTTCGCCGTTGCATCTATAATTCCAGCAGCCCTACAAAGAAACAACACTTAGACGGCTAAAATCATAATCAACACTTGTACGGCCCCACCGAAAAGTTAGAATGGTCACGGAGCGGGGAATCTCTTTTGAATTTTAAACCTGCGTGTGAGACGTCTGTTTGTGTCAGACAAGCATACTTCCATTCGAGATACATTTAGGCAGTTGACCAACTGTTGACAGCAAGCTGGAAGTTAAGGTTATAGCCACCTTACACGTTAGTTGCATGATTTTATTTCCTGAAGAAAGTCTTGGGCAAATGTTTTTCAACGCATTCTGCGTTTTCTTGATAGAAAGATCTCACCTTTAAAAGAAATGGCATTGGTTGTGATATTTTCGGCCTGAAAAATAGAACAATCTTACGGAATACAATATAAAAAAATATCGTACGTGGAACTTTCGCATTTAACCTACAAATGGGACAGGCAATACCAGACGTTATATACATAACTCCAACATTCTAACGTTTAGTACGCTTTCACATATGTTGCGAGATATCAACTTCATGCTTCAACTTCATATCAATTCAAAATCAATCATTTTACATTTTCCGTAGCTATAGTTTCATTACACAGGCGACTAAAGAAGTAACTGTCACACCGAACAATCGAGGCATTCTAAAATCAAAGTCTAAAAATATTTGATGACGAGTAGACTAACGGATCCAAGAGTATTTCTTACGCCATAGGAGGATGAATATTATCATTATAACAAGGCAATCTATTCAGACTGAAGGGAGGCAGAACTTCAATTCCTGACGTATGACTCAAATTTTTTGAAAAATACCTTTGTGAACAAAAATTGTGTGAGAAAATTTCTGGATCCATCAGCCCATCTTCTTTATTCCTTATTACTCACTTTTCAGTGCTTTTATTCATACTGAGTACTTTTATTCATTGATGAATAATGTATTAATTAATTCATCGGAAACTTTCTATGGTCTTTTCATTCTTATCCTGCACTCGTCGCATTCTGTTTTTACCGTCGTTGTCTCATTCTCACCTTTATTAAAACTCTTTGCATGCTCCGGTATTAAGCCTTATTTACCATGAGGAGTGGAGGTAACTTTTACAGTTGCCGAGCACCAAATACAGAAGCTCGGTTCCTGATTACCCGGTCAGATAAGCCACGATATCCGCGGCACGCACCTCCAAGATGATGATAGCGCACGCAGTGATAATTAGAAGTGTATCCTGACAGATTATACTGGAACGCAGGTTCAGAGTTGCGTGATTTGCGAAGCACTAAAATCTTTTTTATCGCTGGACGCTGAGGTCGAGATTCAGAATAAATCCCGGTCACATATCCCTCTACGAATGTTTCTGGGTATTTTCGAAAGGATTATATCGTGTTGTAATATTTATGTCGATCACCATTCACTTGGATGGAAAATTCCAAGACCTGAAGGCAAATTATCAATGAAGAATGTTTCTTCGCCTACGTTATGAAGGTAAAAATGGTGAGATAACCCATTTTTGTAATACTTGACTCCTTTCTTCTTGACTTTCCAGATGTGCTATTTTTTTGATCTGGGAAAGCAAATAAATGTTAAATCTTAACTTTAAGACTACATGAAAGTGTGGAAAAGGTAAAAAGTTCGGGAATTTTGTTGTGTATATGTGCCTAATAATTATCGTGACAGACAGAAAATTGTTTATTGGTGTAAAATGTTAGTTAAAATCATTTCTCCCCATCCTTGGGAAACTCTCACATTCATCAGAGCTAAGCAAGTCAAAAACATAATTTAATTCATCTTTGAATAATTTTACTATTATTTTTGGCTGTCAAATCGATATAGGTCTTTATAGTTGCCTCGCGGCACTACCGTGAAATTTAGTGATCTAATTGTGACAGATGCTGAAATGGTCTAAAAAAAATTCATGTACCTTATTGGGTCAATTTCGCTTAAGTTCGATACTTGAACATAATGCAACAATGATAGATTGAACGGAGTGAGCCCAAGAAATATTGATCTTTCAAGAGTATAAGGTTGGAAATTCTAGCCTGTATAGAAAACGACGACAAACTTATTACTCGATAAGAAAATATTTTTCAAAAATAACTAACTGAACATGATATGGTAAGAAATAACACATATTGGGGAAATAACGCAGTAAAACTTAAAAATGAAATCGCTATGTATTCATTCGGTTACGAAAAATGATTGATTGATCACGATTGAGCGAAAAATAAAAGGAAAATTCCCTACTAAATAAGCGTAATTGAACAACATGAATTTAAAAAATAAATGGTCTAGTGTAGCTCAAAGATCGATAATAAAACTAATTAGAAAATGTGGTATCAGGGGATGAACAGGCTAAAAACCTTGACCTCGATCAATACACACAAAGCAAGTGCTGAATGAACAATGAAATGAATACTTTAGTTAGACAATTAATTTGTTGTATCGCTGAAAGAAAATGAGGAGTAAAGCAACGTCTGTGAAGTTTGAAAGCAGACGTTGGTCATTCACAAATATTTCTAGTTTAATCAGCGAACTTCGAACACATTATTGACAGTTCATTAATTATGTTAACATGTCAAATTCCTTGAAATATTACTGATCACGGTTCAAACTTGAAGCATTGACAAGAGAGTGACACATACAAAGAAATACGGTAAAAAACATGGGAAAAACTTTATTGCGATTCGATTCTGAAAATGAAGCTCGATTTTAATTTCTGTGACTTTTATTTAAATTCATACTACGAGAAACGCTGAATGTTCAAACGAGAACAATTCAGAATCTCAGAATTTTCACTCAACAAAGAAACCAGCGTCTGAATAGAAGCACTTAAATTATTCTGACCATTTTCGTGACCCGAATAAAATGACCTACTTGAATAAGAGACAATTTTCTCTAGATTTTTATGAGTGCATATCAGAGCACATAAAGAAGATAGAAAATAAGTGCTGAGTTAAAGAAGTCCCAGTAGCCGCGCAAAGTAAATCTCATTTACTCGTTTGATGAAGAGCATCCAAACTGCAATAATGAAGGCTCACTGACGCATTTTAGGCACCGTATAGCTCACAACACATTGTGCTTTGTTTTCCTAAGTAATTATTTAGGATAGTGTTGTCGTGTTACGACGTTGTTTTATCATGTAAATTACGTCATAATACCAGATGCATGAGTACCCACGCAGACAAACTGGCTGTTTGATGATGAACATCGCAGGATGTACGCACTTCTGCTGCTGTGTTATGAGCGAGGCAGGTAGTCGAGACGTGTGTAAAGCAAACATGTTCAAATGCTGGCCCATTACTTATGCCGAGCTATTACCATAACAGCAGGTCTTGCTATCAATGAATTGTTTTCATGCATCTTGCATCGTTCATGCAAAAACAACTCAAAGTTATTTGTGAATGAGTGCGTTGCTGCGAAAATTATTGAATGCACTCAAATGCAACCTCAATGATTTTCTCCTTCAGCAATACAAACATAATATATATGTTGAAGATGCAATTTTCAAGACGGAGCAACCTTCAATTTGTTGCTGGAATACAGTTTCAATTTACAGGATACGTTACACACGACGCACGTCGTGTTGAACTTATTTTCATCACAGTAAAGCGTTCCTCAAAGTACCCTCAAAAACTTTACAGCTTGCATGAAAACCGAAGTAATTTATTTAAATTAGCAATCAGTCTCCGGATGAGCTGGATTGTGAGATATTTCATAGCTGAAGTTTCTTTACAGTAATGTAAAACACTACTATCATATCGTGAGCGGCTCGTATGAACATAAATGATTTCAAATTGAAAATAATGTAGCTACACTCACAGCCCATTAATTCAATCACGGCCTTCGATAAGAAAACTTACTTTCATAACCATGGATATCAATTCGAAGAGATGTCTGTTATCAGCTAAGAAGACTCGGTGGCCACAGACACTCCTTTCCGTCCCAAAGTGTTCTGAAGGACACAGATGACATCGATGTAATTTCCGCAGAGCTTTCTGAGGAGTGCACAAGAGAGTGACAGGTGAGATGCACGTTTCGAGGGTCTTTTGGTAGAATTTGGCTCCACGCAATAAAAGCAAAATAGGAGTCAGTGTTCCGCTTTACGCACAAAATCAAATGAATTTAAGTATCTACCGAAAGTTGTGTCGGGTATTATAAACTTGCGTAGCACTTTCTGTGCAACCATTGAGCTCATTGCCTGCAATTAATAACCCTCAAACGCGTTGCCATAATAATGTTGCCTCAGTGTCATTCATCAAGTGTGATCACATAGCAGTTCAAATCGATGGTCCGTAAAAGACAACTTTAAAACAAGGCAGAATCTCGACTTGCTGTTAAAATTGTATTCAGTGACTGATTTGCATAACCGTACGTGAAACTATTCCTACTCCATGTTCCTTCTTGCCAAGACGTGAATTTCATACTCGCAATTGAAGTTACAGGATAAAATAAAAGAAGACCTTGAATTTTTCCCAAGTATTGAGTTATGGATGTGCTTTAATCGTTGTTTGCAATCACAATTGGATTGAATTTACATGTTATGACTATTCATAACTCACGTTGTGTCATACGTGTTGTGAGACAGGTGATTCTTTTTTATCCTAAAAAGTCGGAAATTATTAGCCGTAATTACAATTCAAATAAGCTAAAACAGTTTATTTTAGCCGCTGATTCATCACCAATTCTAAATGCAGAAACGAACTAAATCTAAACGTTAGCAGTCGCATTAAAAATGAATTCTTGAGAGACTTTGTTGAGCGATGAAAGCGGGAGGTACGTTAAGGGGGAGATTAAGCGATGAAAATGACAAATGCCCATATTATTAGGTTAGATGCAATATTGTCGCACAAAGTTGATGTTGATCATTGACTGGGCAAGAAAAACCAGGAAAATGTAGAGAATTGAAATTTATAGGATATGATTGATATTTATAGATTAACAGCATGTGTGTGCAATTGCTTTGTAGAGTGCGGCAAATACTTGAATCATGATAATTGAAGCGTAGTTAATCTCCATGTGCTGTTGAACTCTCTTGAGTAAAATGTAATGAGTCCATGTTGGCAAGTAATAACCGGTACAACGCTATGACTACACATTACGGTTTCTTTCCACATTGATACCTATATTAATTCATTTCCGTGCTTATTTGTAAAAGAAGGCAAACTGCTTTGATCGGTTATTCTTCTCCACTCGCTTATAAGTTAATCTTAGATATACATAAATGTCATGTTTGCATCAATGACGAGCGTACTATGTATATCTTATATTATATGTTTTTTAGAAGACTATTAAATTGTTTATGAACTTTGCTGAGATGAAGCTTCAGTAACATTAGTTACCAAACTTCACAAGTATGTTTAAAAAATTCACATCCTGTTTTATCGATATAGTTGAACGTACAAATTTTCATTGATAAAATTGACGATATTTCATAACCTTGTCTACCTTATGAACCCTGATTTCGAACATGAGATATTCAACTTTGTCTGTTCAGCACTTACAGATAGGCTAACTGTTTATCTTCAGCATGAAAGAATACTCCAGCTAATACTCATCTGTGAATAAATTCAGCCACCGTAAAAGAATTTTAATTTCTTAGAGGAAGAAATATGTTCCCATGACACAATGATTGATATTTTTTGACTCCACTACTTGCGAGTTATCTTTGACTAGAATGAAAATGTATCTCAAAACATCGGATGTTTCAATAGGAGTAAATGTTTTCTTCGTAACATCTGATTATTGGAATATATCAACTACCCTATTTCACACTGAACTGCAAAATGCATTCTTAGAATTTCATTCTTCTCAAAACTCTCCCAGTGTTAGCTGCCTACAAAAGAAGCGTTGAAAATCTTGGCAATGTGTTTTATTCCCGTGACTCCATCTGCTCGCGGTAATTTAGGGCGAGGTCATTCATCACAATATCATTCCCTTGCCATTGTGTCTGGAAGGGGAGAAGTGTATCGTTATTAGTCTCAAGTAGGCCAGAGGTGGGCCATTCGGAGTTTTGACTCGCACGCAAATCGTTTCGACAGACTTCCCCTTTCTCCGGCGCCGCCGGTTTCGCTGATACCGAAAAGAATAAAAGAAAATAGGAACTCGGAGGGAGACTCCTCTATATTACAAGATGTGGTATTTTGTCTCTCACTAACCTATAGTACTCCATGTCTTAAATAGCATCTATTTCAAATTATTCGTTGCCTGTATAATAGGAATTTAAAATTAAGGCTACAGTTGGTTTGCTTTTAACCACAGCCCAAACTACATTGGTCCCTAACAAGTGAGAAAAATATAAAATGTTGCAGTTTTAAGAAAATATTTTGAATTAGAAGTTCTCTGATGCTCTAATTTGATTTTTTGCGACAAATTATTTTGACCCATTGAATCACAACTGTTACTATGAATGAACAAAAAAATATTTATGGAGAAGTTAAGAACTACTATGCTGCACACTCAACCTCTGTCGCATAGGCATTTATTCATTCAAACTTTGGGCACGTTATTTAGGGCTTATGTTATTAGATGGTTTAAAAATATGTTCATGAGTTTGTAGCCTTGGAACCAGAAATTTTATCATGATAATATTCCACTTGAACAAACGAGGACTCGCTAGCTCTTAAGGAGCAAAACAAAACTCGATCGTTCTTCAATTTACATTGATTTTTGAATGTATTCTCCAAATAGTCTTATTGATGATTTAACAGAGGTAATGTCCAAATTATTCAAGGCTCAAATTCAAAGCCATCAACGAAGCAAGCCAAATTAGAACCGAAATATGACTCCTCTGCAGTATTAATATTTCGAGGGATGCGGGCCTAATTTCTATTGATCAGGAGGTACTCACGAGAGCACACAAAATAAGGGCACGCACGAGAGCTGACCAGTGCCTTTGTTCGACCAGGACTGCCCCGGGCTGGCCACGTGCGCGTGGTCCAACACGGCAGCTGTAACGAGACCGGAGTGGTAGCGGACATGCAATTAGGGAACGAGTGTTTGCTGTGCTGGATCAGTTCGGTGGGAGAGGTGCAGGGAGGAACTGTGAGCTCGGTACTCAGGTTCGGCTCCCGATGTGTCCTTAATAATTAAATCCTGCATCTGCAAGTCTGACGGATGTTCTCTTTTTTTCAATGATCTCTCATAATGAGGTATTGTGAGAGCAAGAGAAATATCTCAATCGTTAGGAGTGTATTTCGTGTCTCTAAAAGTTAGCCTGAACTGTGATTACAATAGCTATTAAATTTGAAAGTAATCATAGTAGCATGCCTTGAATATTCTTTTCTAGTTTCTCGAAGTAACTCAAACTCGGATACAGAAGAGAAACAAAGTTCTCTATTAATTAGCCATAACCTATGTTAGTTTCAATATCAATCAATTTATTTTGCCAAACTTGCACAGCTCACGATGCGCACAGTGCACATTTCAAAGTTCATCGTTTCTTTAAGGTACTATGCAAGTACGTACAGTCAATATACTAACCAAACCAACGATAAAAAATACATCCAATGATGCATTTGTCCGCTTCACTAAATTCCATACTGGACGATGGCATGAGGGCGAGGGTAGACTCGCCACTGTCATCCAGAGGCTGTCTGGCGTCACGGATTGTTCGTGTGACCTTAATTAAATTCGAAATTATTCAGGCAGACTGATATATTTCACTTTGTTCGTCTAAATAGATGCCAGCGAAACACAGATCGCCCTCGCTTAGTATCTCCTGCCAATATGAGCTGCATTCCACTTGATCAAAAGGTATGAGCGTGAATCCTTTGTTATGAACGAAATACCAAACATGAATGAATGGTTAGCTATGGAAGTAGACACCAAAATAATTTGTTGGCTCTTAGCTGCATAAGTAATTACTGAAGTTAAAAATATTGGGAAAAACATTGAGTCTTAAAAGGATAAGTTAAAGGAAGAGGAGTCAAACGAAAACCATTCCCAATTTTTTATGGCAATTTTAACTTTAACAGATAAATTTGCTGTGCTGTATGTTACGCATGGGCAATATTTGAACGAATGTTATTCTTCAAAAAAATAACAATAGTAATGAACATTGAACAACAGACTCTTTCATTTCAAATAGAAGAAAACTCCGCGGGCTCGTTTCGGCGAAATTGATACAAAAACGTTTGTTTTCCTTTTTGCAGTGAAAGAGCAACGATAAAAATTGATGATCCGTGAAGACAAAAAGTTTTCCTTCACATCACGAGCTCTAGGCCGAGAGTAGCGCCGCGGCCGCGCAGTATCGGAAGCAGCCTGACAGAGTGATCTATGCGCCCAGATGTCAGGGAAAGGCGTATTTCCTTAATGAAAGCTCTCTTTGCCGAACAGCGATAGCGTTTGCTGCGACTGAAAGGGAAATTCATCTTCTTGCCCCAAAAAGCTCTCTAGCTTCTGGACGTGGATAGAAACTACATGGAGGTGAAGTTGAATTTGGGCAGTCATTTATTTGAGCAATGGAGAATTTAAGTATGGCTCAAGAAGTTCCATGCATGGCTAAGTTTAAGCATCTAATGTTCTTCTATCGCGAATGTGACAAGGGAAGAATGGGAGTGATCTTTGGTATGATCTTTGAAAATCCACTTCCCATCATAAATAGTTAATTTCTAGTGAGAGGCCTGGACTTGCATTAGCGCCCCACACAACAAGCGATACATTATGGCAATTGGAAGCCTCTTCTCGTCAAGCCAGAAACTGAACCTCTCACCACGTTCGCTTTACCACCTAGTTGCATTAGATGCGCAAGGCTGAGCACCTAATGAAACTTAAGCAATTGCTTGTAAGGCATTAATGCTTCTGTCTACACTAATACGTCGCCACAGACTGGAATCTACGTGAAACGCATCGTAAGGAGGGGCGCTCACTAAGTGCATCTCTCTGTCCTGCACTTCGTGTGCCTCCACGTGACACGAATGCTGATGACATTACGGCTAACCTTCTTACGCTGTTTATATCCACTTCAATTGAATCCATTCTGCTTGCATATGGGCAGCGCTGGCATAATGTTTCGAAGCGCCCAACGCAGCTTGTCAAATGTTTTTTGCATGAACTTAGGTATAGTGAGCTCCTGATAGGTGTTAGTAGTATCAGTGCACAAAAACGTCCCGATCTGTAATAGAAAATAAATTTGTATTGTTTCTACTTTTTCTACAGTATTTCTCACTTTCGAAAAACTTGCAGCCCTTCTTGCACTCAGTGATGAACAACCTATTTTCTTAGATTTCATCACTGGTCGTATTTCACGAATCTAGGAAAAAGCTGTGAATTTCGTGAATGAGTGTGCATCAGCCAGTAGCCAGTAATAAACTGACGAGATGACTAATGTAATGTTCGGCGGGAGTTTCTCTGCCGTACTGAAAGCAGCTCTCACCAAGCACAGCGCTGCTGCAAATCGCGTGTTTTTCGCATCCTAATTCAATTACAGCAGACACGCATCACCACATGGTTCACGTTCTGTTTGGCACTCACAATTAGTTCGATCGAAATGTTCTTCACCAATTCCCGAGGACGTTTTTTGATGAAACATTTCATTCTCAGACGAACTTTTGTAAGGCAAATCAAAGCATTTTTAATGCGTAACTCATCAAAAACTGAGAAGGGCTCTGAATCGACGTATAAAATGGCCTGTGGCGGTTTCTGATAAATCATGTTTAGGACGAATTCGCTAACCCACTCAGGAAAAGACAAGTTAAGCAAAAACGATTTACCTCGTTCTTGCCTACAAGATGTTGAACGGAGAGGGTAGCCAGGATTTTTCAAGGACGCCTTATCTGATCAGACTGAGTTTAGACCGGGCATGAGGAACAAATTTCTATCAAGAAATCGCAGAAATCATTCAGAACTTCAGATTATGCATGGTACAAAATACAGCACTGGTTCAGATGAGGCAAGACAATAAAGCTCTATTGAAATCGGCTTCTCTAAGTAATTTGTTAAGAGCAGATAATTTTGTTGTCACTAACAGTGGACGTAATTATTCATCAGACTAGGCAGTATCTATTTTTCTGTGTTCGGTTTCAAGTGTTTTTAAAAATAAATCATCATGAACTAATCTTTTTCAATGCTCTACATAAAACACAAATAGATTTCTTGAAATTTCGTTCAGTCAAAATGACTCATGAATGTGTGAATATTTACTAGCCCTTCCACGTCTGGACTAACTTTCTAAGATAATTGCATTCATTATTCGTATCAATTCATTGGCTTCTTTATTCGTATTAATTCATTGCATTCTTAATTCATACTAATTCATTGCACTCCTTATTCATAAAATCATTCTTTATTCATATTCGGCCGAATCAATAATCACGTTCATTATTATAGTTGGTAAACTGCATGCACAAGTTTATTTAAGGACAGTTTATAATGCTAGTTGTTCAGATAGGTAACCAGGTATGCCCTAATAATTGAGTAAGAGATCTACTGTTAAAAGCACACGTCCAAAGAGCGTAAATGTATTTGAGTTACAACGAATGAGGTTTCCAAGCTAGCAGAGCACTGCAATGACATCCGTTATCTCTTTAATAACTCACAAATTTTACTGCATTTTAATCGTCAGGTAGAGATCGGTATATAAATTAAGAATTTATTTACACATGCGAGACTTCATTTTTATTAACAGTACTGTTCGTAATAAGTAATTAAATTATCTAAGATTAGGCAAGAATTTAATGTTTCAATTCCTTATTTCTATGAATGAAGAACGCTCATATTCTAAACTCAAGTTTGATCTTCTTTCTGCATGAATTATTCGTGAAGATTTTCAATCATTTAAATTAGGGTAATTCTCTTCTGTTAGATAATACAAATTGAATGAACACTCACGATGTGGAATTATTTGAATTTGGGGTTTCCTTATTTATCTAGTGTTAAGTTTTTCAATTAAACCACAACTAAGCTGAGAACCCAGAGAATAAACGCGCGCTGATTCCTAGCAGAGTTAAAATGATAAGTCAAATCAAGAAATAAGAAAACAGAATTAAATTGCTTTTCAGATGACTTTGGTTTTGCTAACACAAAAAGTCAAGAACATGACAACTCATGTTAACCTCAAGGAAAATGAGCTTAAATAACTCCCTACATTTCTCTTTTTAAATAATCATTGTCATGAACAAGAACAGACTATTTGCCTACGTGCCACCGAGCTTGAACAAAAAATAGGAGAAGCGACAGGTCACGGTAACCTCACAGAAAGTAAACGTAATTAACTCGCTGCTTTTCTCTTCTCACGAAATTCTTCAAAACGTAAGAACGGGAACATAAAGAGCCAATTGCTCGCCAAGTTCTTTGACGAAGATTAAGCTGCTCGGGAAAAAGCCAACTCTGCGATCTCGGAGAGAGGCACTCTCGTCCACGATGGTCCTGCTGTTTCGATGGGTCCTTGGAGACCGCATTAAGACCCTGGGAGGGCTGCACAGCACCGACTACGGCCTGGCAAATTGTGCAAACTGCCAATAGCAAGTTAGTCCCGCCAAACTATCGTCTCGCTGAGACACTCAAGCTAGAAGATTCTCCTTTAAGGTCCCCCAAAGATTCGTGAGTAAACTCCAAGAATAGAGTGAACCTTAAATTTTAATACGTTTTTCGTGACTTGAATGAATGAAGTATCAAGAAGGTATTAATTAAATTGATTACATCTATTTTCAAAGATTTTCTTGTGAAAAAATCCCCACTGAACTGATTTTTTACTGATATCAATATACTTTTGGCAGCAGGTTCACACAAATGAACTGGGAGGGTTCGGGAAAAGACATAATTTATTTATTTATTTTTTATTTTTTTTCTCTACAAACAGCAATGAAGAAACTCAAAATTTATTTAAAATACAAACAAACTTTGTAATTTTTTCAAGTTAATTTAAAAACCTAAAACGGAAAACACACATCCAAACAGCTCAATGATTTACTTTAGAGAAATGCCTTGAGAGAGGAGAAATATTCAATATGTCACCGTTAGGACCGTCGATGTGGTTAGTTTTGCGTGAAGGATTCATACTAAGATTTTTACCACTAATGTCAAAGTAGAAGCATGACCAAAATTCGCGGTGGCTTTATTCAAGTAATAAAATATACAACGCTCCATTCACCATGTACAATTGCAATGAGATTTAGATTTAAGTGGCATCAGCTTAAATCTATTGCGCCAAGCCTACCTGGCACACTCGCGGGAAAAAAACAGGAACGAAGGTAAGCTAGTTAATTTTGTACTGAACGACGAAAATAAAGGAATCGGACACGGAGATAAACCACTCAGGGGCGGACACTAACTATTCAGTGAAAAAAAAAAGCATTTTTTGAAACAGCACTGCAATCTTTCCACTTTCTAAGCCTCTTCAGTGTGTAGGAAATCGCTGCTTTGAACAGAACTTTACATCGACAAATAACTTCGTGAGCAATAAAAATCTACGGCGTTCAGTTGTAGAAATAGTTATAAATGTTATAAGTACATATTGATGTAGATATGTATGGGGAAAATCCCTTTGAAGAATTCGGCCCTGGAGTAGATACTCCAAGCACTGATACTCAAAAATAAATCGCACATTCCTCTCACTTAAATTGATTTCTCATATTTTGAAATGACTCCTTTTTACCTAGCTTTGACTCAGCAATGGAAGTATGAGTACGTCAAGCGATGGCATAAATTATAGCCTAATGACCTCCTTAACATATTGCACAATGAGAGATACATTTGATGATTCATTTTTATAAAATGAAAAACGAATGTAACCTCCCAGAGGTTACATTCGAAATTCACGTTCGACGCTTGTTACATACACGTTGAGTATATGTCGAAAATAGGATTTTTACTTGTGTTTCTTTTGAGGAATTTTGGAAAGCTCATTGGATATTCAAAATAACCTCGGTAAATGTAGCGACTAACTGTGTTAGTTATCGTGGTGTGCATTTCATGTCCATGAAAAAAAGGCAATCTTTTAGAAAGAGTTGACCCACAAACGCCTATCAACAAATCGAGTCTCCCATGTTTCATTCATGATCGATAGAAAATAATGATGTTCAATTTGTATAATTTTATGTTGTTCAATTTATCCATGCTAAAAAACTTGTTTCAAAACCAAATCTCAGTATCCATAAATTTGTAATATATGGGTTGATTCTGCGTATACAAACATAAGTAAAACGCAATAATCAGCATAAAAAATCGTACTTTGTTACCGAGAATTCACTAATTTTACTAGATTCAAACGGATTCATTTTCTTGTTAATGGTACATTCGAAAATGAAATAAACGGTAAAAAGAATCATTTATCCGACTGTAAATCAGTTTTACTGATGTTATAGATGTGATTCGAATGCCATCTAAAATCTTTCACCTTCTTGTGAAACATGCTTGATATTACTCAAGTAATTAAAGTCAAACATGAATTTTTATGAAGTAATTAAAGCCAAACAGAAGCCAAACATGAATTATTTATGACGCAGTGAGCGTCGCAGCGAGACCTGTGACAGCGATACATTTGTTGTCAGCAAAATGCAAGCGGCCAACGCACGGGCTCCGTTTTTGTGTCCATTGAGAATCACCGCATTTCTCTTCAATAAAAAGTTTTTGTGCAGCCCACATACTGAAATTTGTGAGAAATTTGATATGTTTTGTTGGAACAAGCAAGAATTGGAGGGAACTGAATTAACAGCTTGTTGATGAACATCATTGGACTCATTTAAAAATGAGTAGCATGATGAAGGCAACATGACTCACTATCTGTAGCTCATGAAATCGAGCTCTTCGAGGCACATGACCAAAAATTTCGACTCTTGCAAAGAGCTGAGTAGGGTGAAGCCTGTGGAAGTTTAGGTAACGTACCAGAGCTTACCAAACGAATTCGAATACTAGATACAGTCTTGATCTAGGGGAAAAAATCATAATAATCTGCTTGACATCACTGCAAGCTGACTAAAATCAATAATTTACTCAGATTACATCGAATGCCGTAAATGAGAGTTCATGAAATTAAAACGGTTTTCTAACATTTTTAAATGATAGAATATTTGCCCGTAAATTGTTAATGTTAACTCAAATACGAGACATGAAGTATTTTCTAGTCATTCACAATTGTGAAATTATTCTCTGCTTTCATTTCTTCCCATATATACATCACTGACAATTGTACACTGTAGAAAATTTTCTGGAATGCTATAGTAATTAGACCTCAAATTTTCCTCAAGTGCCCAAGAAACCTGGAATTTTCATGAAATCATTCTGAGATCGAAGAACAATGGTGTAGTTAATACTGTGGGTACACGTTCTCTAAGCGGGCTTACATGCTAGCAGAGCAGAAAATCTTCCGTGATAGAAAGCGTAAGCGAAAAACCAAAACAAGCACATTCTCCTTCAAATGAAACGTGCTGCAATCCCCAAGGAAATCTGGTCGTTTTTCCGGCTGATTCTTCGTCGCACTGTTCATCAATTTGGAACGGCATGTCGTTCTTGTGAAACAATCACCATAACACGGCCATATGAAACCTAAACTTGCTGTTGCCGCTGTTGCAACTGCTCACAAAATGGCCCCGGCCCAACATCCCTGATGCGCTTTTACAGCGCATTTTATTAACCACTTTTGCCAGTTCATTTTCTTCGGGGAATTAAACAGATCACATCAGAGGCAGCAGCCTCGAGTACTTCAAACACAGGCAGACGAAACTCGCCCCAAAGTCCTGAATTATTAAATGTTTACACGACGCTTGCATAGCAGTTTCTCGGGAACTTCAATAGATGCTGCATACGACATGAAGTCTTGGGCGAAAGTTATAAGAACGAAGAGCCCTCGGAGAGTAATGAATTTTTTCCGTATTTATAAATAAACCTTACCACTAAGCGATGGTTATACTGCTTCAACAAACTTAATATTCTAACAGTGTAGTTTCAACGCTTTTGGTCGAATAAAGCAGAATTTAACCACGAATTGGAATAAGATTCTGAGAGAAGGCGTTGTGAAATAAATGCGGAACTGTTTGCGGTATCCAAAGCAGATTTGAATTAGGAGGATCAGTGAAACAGGAATTGACGAGTGTAATAGGTAGTTCTAAGGAAAATCAAACATAACTGCGTACGTTTGAAAGAAAGCGTATTGAGAAACCGCCAACAGTTCGCCTATAGAAACGTTAGAGCATAAGAGAAAAAATTGGATCAACCCAAAACTCGAATCACTCTTCAATAGACGCTTGCCATCGGATAATTGATGTCCCTAAAAATTGAAATTTGGGAAAGTGGACGTCACATTATCACATCATCACCGTCACATCATCACCTGTTCAAGAGGCTTTTGATATTTCTAATGGATCACAACGCTTTCAGCTACACAGTTTGGGGAAAGATTTAATGTGCACTTCCGAGGTCTCCATCGAGTACTTTCTGACGCAGTTGCCAAGTTAGCATGGCCCTGATGCAGAGTGAGAGTCAGATAAAAAGTCATCTGTCATTTTCAAATGTTCTTGTTTCGGTGAAATATTTCTTCACATGTAGCAAGGGCCGCAAGCGGAAACTTGTATAGAGAAATACAACTCTCAATCTCTATCACGACTCACGGTCTCTGCAGATCACGGCCTATAGCTCGAGTTTTGGGACTTGGTCAGTCGAGTGTACTTAATTTTGCCATTAACTATTCCATGTGAAGGTGATGATTGCACTCAGTCTCAGTAAGTGTTTCCTGCGTGAACTTCTGTCCTTCATGGACGTTTTTTTAGGATTAATTCATATTGTGTGGACTACTGACACTTGTGTCCAGTGCGAACTCACGTTACAGGATTTGTAACGAGCGAATCAGAGCTTTAATGCGCATGATTGATATTAACTGTAAAGAAACTGAAAATGTTCTGGCTTGACCAAGACGGCTGTAAATTCTGAAAAACATTTGAGGTCAATAATTCCAATTAACTCAACTACTGGTATGTTTTGTTTGTTCTAAGTAGCATCAATTGACTAAATTTTGATATTTTTTCCGATGATATGAATAAATGTAATTTAATATCAAGATACAAAAACATACGAAAAGTGCTATGGGATATATAGGTATATTATTCAAAGTTCCCGTGAACTGTCGCGAAGAAAACCAATATAAGATTTGGGTACACTTCAACTCTCGCAACCGAAGAATGATCATTCAATCTATCATTATATTTATATTCTGTACGTCATTGATTCGGTATTTCGAGTACAGGGAATTTAGACAAGAACTTTGCTGCTTCAAAATTAATCCAAATATTTGTGTTGGTTGATAACAACTGAACATGCATTGATCGTTAAATAATAACTGAGGAAAAATAGTTGGTATTGGCTTACAAATGCTTAAAAGTTTCGTTCACAATTACGTACTCTCCACAATTACCAATTTGAGATATAAATAAGCTCTCAGTAGTATTTTCAACACCAGATGATTCACGCTGCTGCCTAAGAAATGTTATTTTCGATCACTTTCTCAATAGTAACTTGAATTTTACTGCAGTAAAATAAGCACTTATTTACTCACTTAGAGAAAACACACTGCTCTAAAATGAGCACATATTTACGTACTTCAACATTCTATCGTTCTCACTATAAAGCGAAATACTTTCAGTTCAACCACGTCAATTGGCACCAATTAGCATTCAGTCATGCGTGCTAATAAGCCTATCTGAAAATTGAGGTGCAGTGAACCACTCTGCAGTGTTCCATGCTCCCATTAGCCAGAACCTCAAGGTCGAGTTAGCTTCCAAACTCTGCCGCATTACCCAGCGCATTTGGAAGAACTTTTTCCAATACCTTTTCAAGGGAGAGCTTTGAAGCGTCAGTAGTTGCGTGGGCGGAATCGTAAGTACCAGACTTCAAAATGAACAGACGAAAAAAATTCATTACTATAGATCAGGCAGAGAGAAGGGCCTCATTTTTTTGTTTCAATATTTCATAAATGTGTGGAGACACCGTTCCTGCGGACCGCTTCAAGATTGGATGGGTGCGTTGTTTTATTCCAAAATATCCGGCTTCATTTGAAGCGCTTTTCAATGTCCTTTTAAGTGTAGAAGCAAAAATTTTTTGGCTATATTTCAGAAATATCGGTTTTCAGGTGTTTCTATTTTGAGCCTGAAAACGGTTCATTGGGAGACTAACGAGTCTGCAAGAGGCTTAATTCTTCAGCGCTCTGTCATTGTCGCATTCCGATTTAGCGACAGATGTAAAAATATTCCCATCTGAAAACGCGGAGTTTCATATGAGCGAACTCTTATNACATTATTTTACTTGTCTGCTTGTATTAAGTTGCAATGTCATTATCACCCCAAAAAACGTGTAGGTGAAAAATACATAACTTTGTTTAAAAATTTATCTGAGATTCAGTCACATTGCTCCTTTGTCTCATATTTCAGAGAAGTTAAATTCCTCACGAGCAGTTCATTGAAAAACATGTTTAAATGCTAGTATATTGAAGTTTTTTTTAAAACTTCTTTCCGAATTTGATTTCAACTAAAGTAGCCATTGAATTCTTCTGGGTATCCAACCATAGAACAATGTGATAAAATTCTACTCCTCTCTAGTTCGGAGAATTCGAACCTCTATTGAAATACGATTGTAAGACCCATAAATTAAATTTTTCTTCCACGTGCGAGGCCATGGTCTTGATTTTTCACGGCTTGAAAAAGTTTCGTCACTCCTCATTGGATACAACAAGAAAACCCAAATTAAGGCTCATTTCTCTGCTTAATTCCTTGTTGATTTGGGAGGAGGGCAAGCTCATCATTTCCTGAGAGGCAATTAAAGAGGAATGGCTCAACTTTGGTCCTAACGTCGACGTAATTCATCCCCGTCGATCTGGGAACTTTTGTCTCCGTCATGAATACCGAAATTAATGTCTCACTTTCATGTGCCAAGTTACAGTAATGGCTGGTCTCCCTGAGCTGCTCTCATTGAGTAAAGAGAGCAGTATTAGTGCACATATGACCTCTCGATTGGAGTGTTCTTCCCTCTGGTTCGGTGCAGTGGGGCAAAGTATGACTTAGGTGCAATTCATTGAAGTTACAAGCGGTTGGATGAGTTGTTCTTGCCTTCTGTTCGGTGCAACGGCATAATGTGTGACTTGGGTGGAATTTACAGAAATAACCAGCGTCTGAAGGGCTCTTCTTACTTTCTGTTCTGTGCAGTGGAGCAATATGTGACTTAGGTGTAATTAATTGAAGTTATGAGCGGCTGAATGGGCTGTTCTTGCCTTTGATTTGGTGCAGTGCGGAAACGCATGATTTGGGTGAAATTTATAGAAGTAACGAGCTACTGATTGTTTTTTTTTGCCTTCTGTTAGGAGCAGTTGTGCCATTGGTTACTAAATTGTAAATGATTAAAGTAATAAATGGCTGATGGACTGCCTTTGCCTTTTGTTCGGTGCAGTTGTATAATGTGTAAGATATATTCGATAGAAGTAACTAACTGCTGATTGTGCTATTGTTACCTTCTGTTGAGTGCAGTGGAACAACATGTGTTTTAGGTAGAACTGAAAAAAGAAATGAGTAGCTGGACTGAGTTCCTCTTCTTCTCTACAATACAAGTATTGCATTAACATTTGAGTCGAAAATGTACGTCACATAATTTTGTCTCCATGACCAAGATATATAATGTAACAAAAACTGCAGCAAGGTTACTTGTGTGTTTGCTTAGGTATTTCAGGTCACGCTTTCAGTTAGAGATAGTGAAACGGATAGGTATTCATATTCGATACAGACTTTGATTCATTATACTCCTGATCATAAGTTTAGCCCCAGTTGAGAAACTGAAAAAATGCAATTATATATGGAGAGACTTTCAAAGTTTTCTAGCTTAAGTTTACACTTTCTAATTGATCAAAAACTTAAGACCAGGTGGCACAGATATCTAAACTTGCACAAATTCATGGATTTCATCTCAACTATAGAGGCTGTCACTCTCAGTACAGGTGTCACTATGACCAAGACGAGTGAATGTCCTTCTTTGAACGTGGTCAAATCGTTGACCTGCATAAGCGAGGTTTCTCACAGCGCACAATCGCATGTGTGGTTGAACTCAGTGAAACTGTCTTGCATAATCTTGAAAGTTTCTGAAAGTTATGAAACAGCAAAATCTAATGGGAAACCAAAAAATAAACAACGTTCAGTAAGAAAATTTGTAGCATTGTCTGTCAAGAAAGGAGACGATCTGCAACAGACTGACTAAGGCACTAACTGACTCCTTACGCATGGTTCTCATCTCCTTCCACTTTAGAGAGTAGACCGTTTGAAGTTTGTCAGGGTGCAGCAAACATGGCGCGTTAATATTGGAGAATGTTCTTTTCCCTGATGGGAAAGTATTCAGCTTGAACGGACCTAATTGACTCCAACGTTACTGGCACGACAAAGAGTACCTCCTTGTGACGTGAAACAGAGATTCTAAAATGGTGTTGGGTGCCTTTTCTTTCAGAAGCGCAGCGGAACTTCAGGTCATGCTGGGATGCCTAACAGCTGTTGATTTTGTTGACTTGTTGCGGAAGGGAATAATTACGATGGTGGGCCGGAGTTTGAATGATGACTGATAGTTCTTTCATCAGGATATTTCAGTGATCCACACTACTCGCCTTACATAGACTTTCTTTCAGAAAAATGATGTTCTTCTTTCTCGTCTTCCGGCCTGTTCGACAGATACAAAACAGATTGACAACGCTTGGGGATGGATGGTAATTATGTATTTAGGAATTAAATACAATTCGAAACCGCAAAAAATCATCGTGGTGCCATCTTCACCACTTGGAGTAGTCTTCCTCTTACCCTATTGAAAGCCCTCACTACCAGTTGAATGTAAAAAAATTGCTGTTATCACCAGGAATAGACATGACTCATTACAAAGTCTATTTTAGTGTTTTCAACTTCATTGTAAAGAGTTTTCTATTCTTTCATTAGCTGGTCTCGATTTATTTCTTTTAAAAAGCTGGTTACTGATTTACTATTTTAAATGTGATTTTCTAATTGAATTTATTTCACAGCTATGGTTTATTTTCTTTATCCTTTATTTTTATCAACGAGAAAGCTGTGGTTATAAAACCTTCAAAGTTTATCCTTTCAAAAAAGCATTTTTTTCTGATTTTCTACTTACCCTAAACCTATTATTTATTGTTTTTCTTTATTAGTTTTTTCGTTTCTCAAAAGTGTCATTGATTAATAATTTAAAACCGTCTTCACATGCAAGGGTTAATAAGTTAAATGAACGACCCTGGGATGAAATTCCCCTGCCATCAAAAGAAACACAAAGGCTTATACACGATATTAATCATCGTAATTCCATACATCTTGGAATGAAATCCTAAATTGATTCGATAATTTTCATTTTCTTCGTAACCGAAAAATTTTCGTCGCTAACTAAGACAAGGCGGCGAGTTCCTTCAGTTGTAATTGGCACGTACCTAAAACTTTCGGAACACAATGAAGCTTTATTGAGATGCAGCTTAGTTGCTAATCCACGTTTTCATTTGTGGAACGATGCAAGCTGGCTCAGAGCAAACCCTCTTTATAAAGAATGAGAGTGTGCAACAACGAGAATGATTACACCAATTTTTCGTATGTGAACGTCAATTTTCTTCATACAAAATTATTATAGGATATGGTAAAAGCCCAAAAAAATCCCCGCAGTGCCGGACCTGGACTTCAAACACTTTCGAAATCGATCGTTCATCTCTCAAGTGTGTCAAAATGACCATTCGGATTACAGTTTTTGTACTAATTCTCCAGTGTATTATTTCACTTATATTATGTTATTACTGAGTACATACTTCGATATGAAGGAACCTAAGCGAGCAGAAAATATTTTTACTCCGTAGCTAAATGACGTGGCAGATTTGCAGCTATAGAGTGAGAGTTAATTTTTGTTATAATCTTTAAAAATCCTGGCAGTGTTGAACGCGATCCCATTTTTGATGCATATTTTGTTGTTTCTACTTTGGTAATTCTACATTTGTGTGGATAATTAATTAAAAAAAAAGATTTGATGCAAATTGTTTTCGGAAAGTTTTTTTCATTGCACTCCAATGTTTAACATCAATCTTAATTACTTTGAATGAAAAACTGATGGTTGATACACTAACTACTTATGTAAAACTCGGTACAGTAATAGCCTAACGAGGGACTGTGTTTCAGTAAATAGTGTGTGCATAAGCGATTCTTTGCAACAATTTCGACGTCACGACAATAACGATTTTTTAACCGAATTCATCTTCTGCTTCCCAATAATTTTTAATTGAGCGTTCGGTGACGTCATCAAATGCTTCATTTCCTTGCATTAGCGTATTCATTTCAGCTGAGTCGCTTTTAAAAACTGCTCTCTTCAAGGCGAAAATAGGAAGTGAGCTCATATTCAAGGTCGCTGAATGTGAGAGTAAACACATCATGTGCTATGGCAGAACGCCACAATATAAATTATTTGATCAAATTTCTCCCAACCCTCGCTGCGTACACCTGGAGGAATCCCAACGTCCAAAGTTATGGAGACCCTGGATTATAGAGCGTAAATTTTTTAGCCTTAGCGTCGCGGACTTATGACACTCGCACATTCTCTCGTCGTCCATCAAAGTATTGCTGCCTGATTAACGCTTCTCAAGTTCTGTCATAGGCATAAGCGCGCCTTTGATGCACCTTCACAGGTCCCAAGCACGCTAGATTGCGGCGCACCGCGGAGAAGTTAGGCAGTGCTCTCCCACGGGTTCTCCGGCGCACTTATGCAGCATCTCTCACAGATACGAAATTATTTGTGATTTTTGTGCTGCCACAGATCGATGTGGAGGGCACTTGATACCTGTTTTTGAGCATCTATGCCGTGGTTCACTTAGCACGAACGTGCGACAAGTAATTGGGGCTTGGGAGCAGAATTTGATCGGTTTTAACCCAACTCTACGATTACAAA
>JACJUY010004511.1:58536-70576 GCA_014220935.1 Platorchestia sp. MABIK | reverse complement strand
GAGGGAATTGCAGGCCGTTACAAAGGCCCCGACACTGTCGGCCCTCAATTTCAAGTTTCAAGTTTCAAGTTTCAAGCTATAACTTGCTAAATACTCATTTCCCCCAAAAAATGCATAGAAGAAAAGTTATTTGTTTAGATCTAATTAACTATGTTTAGGCAGCAAAAATTGGAAAATCGAATATTTTCCTTTCCTTCACAAATACCCCTATGTGTACTACCGGTGGCTCACAAGGTGGTTTAAGTGTTAAATGACTTGTTTCTCAAAACAGCTGTGGAACTATTAATCCTTCTGTTATTGTCATTGTAACATTTGTTTTGATTGAGCTACAGCATCCCATTCTGGTCTGAAGTTCCAACAATTTCTAACATATCTTTAAAAAGCTTCTACCCTGCACACTCAATCCATTGAACACTATCTTCTTGTATGGCTCAAGTTACGGGGATGTGCTTGTTGCTCTGGATTATTTGGTCGTAAAATTTTTGGTACCATTTTAGCACCCTTACTGTTTTCTACACTTTATCATCAGTGACAAAGGTGATAGCACATTTGCAAAACTCATGAAGTAATCATACTCAACAAGCTGTAAAAAGAAAGGACTCTTTCAGAATGCTGGCCTGAAACAGTTATCTATCTAATGTAATGGAAAAAGGATTTCGTTCTGGCTCTTTTCTCCTGTGTGCATTTTGAAACAGCTGCAAACAAAACCTGGTATGTGTTGATGCAAAATCATGCTCAGTATAGAAAGTATAGTGTTTCATTCACTCTGCATCCCATCCATACTTTTGTAGACCATTCAGGGGAATACAACTATTCTATCTTTGGGAGTAAGCACTTCCAGGGGGATTATGTGAGGTCCTAAGCTAAAGTTTAGGTAGGTCTTCTTTTTGTTGAAGTAGAATAGGTTTTTGGTTTTGTTATGGATCATCTTTTTTGGTTCACTGCTGTCCTGTTTTATAGCACCTACTATGTTCTTCTCCAACTTTCATCTTGTTTCATGAACTTCTTTCTTAGTTTTCTTTTTTTGTGCACCTTGTGCGTAAATTCTGCATAACCTCAACTCCATACTGAATAGTGTCATCATTCCTCTGTTTGAACATCTTTGTTGTGGTAAAAGAAGGCTAAAACTTTCTTATTGTCAATCAATCCATGGTTTGTAGAGGCTGGTAGGGCTCAATCCAGTTAAAAATACAACTGGAATTTCCAGCCAGTATTCCTGTGTATAATAAAGCGGTGTCTAGAAAACTGATGTTTTTCTATTTTCAGTAACTTCATTACATTATGCACACTCTGATAACATGGGTAAAGCTAGGGAATGAAGGAAAATTAACCATCTTTATAAACCAATTATGTTACAAAAGTTTCAAATTGCTTTCTCGACATTGACTTGATGCTTTTTCTATGTCCTATAATAATTCTTTATAAATCCAAATTATTGAGATAGCATGGAAGAAGTGCTGAATTTTATCAATCTAAGAACTATAAAATTTATTTCATAAACTTCCAAATGACAATTTGTATCTTCTGAAAACAATCCTTTATCTCTCAGGGGGAGATAACTATTGTGTCTATAGGAATTAGCTCTTCCGAGGGGGAAAATGGGAACTCGCAAGCTGGGAGTTAGCTTTCCTTGTTGTAATTGGGATTTTTATTTTGTTATGGACCATCTTTTGTTGGTCCACTGCTGTCCTGTTTTTCAGCACCTATTACCTTCTTCAACTTTCATCTTATTCCATAAACTTCCATTTCAATTCACTGTTTCTATGCACACAAGGTCTTTTGTGAGAACACATCTTGTACATTGATTCCACATCTCCTTTACTCTTTATTAGATAATGGTGCTTTCATCCTTCATTTCTTTGAAACATCTTTGTTGTGGTTTGGGAGATTTAAAATAGCATGTATTCTAATTAATCATCCTTCAAATGTTTTATTTTGCTTAGCTTTTAACATATTTCTGTATGATAGTTTGGTTGTCAAGATATTTTCATCTCCTGCACTGTGCTACACAGACCCTTCAAATACAAAGCTAATTCATCATGTCTTCCACTTGAGTACATTGCATGAACTTCATAAGACACCTGTGCTTCATATTGCCAGTGACACATGCACTTGGAGCACATGAGCATTCTATTTGATTTTGTTGGTTTGTTGCAAGAGTTCTCTTCAGAGGTTGAAATTATTCTACCCTATGGTGTGGAGACTGGGTGCTCCTGGGGGAGATATTGATAGGTTACCTCAACTATAGGTAGGCCTTTGGGATTCCTAACTCGTGTGCCCACGGCTTTTTTCCTTTTATAAGCTTTAATTGCTATCTCTTCTTTGTCCTTCTTTCATCTTTCTTCCTAACTTGCTGTTTCTATGTGCAAGGTAACTGAAGTGAGAACACACCTTGTTCATAGGCTTTTGTTTTCTAGTCCATATTAAATGATTCCTTCTTGTTGTTGTCTTAAGATTGCCTTTGTTGTGGCCTGAAAGTCAAGTTAACGAATATCGTTTCAAAGAGTTGATTTTTTATTCATGTTGTTTACTATGTAGTACTTGAAATTGAGTGTCTTGAATGCCATCAAGAATTGACGTCACATCAGTTATCCTCGGTTTAGCCTAATGCACTTTCCTGTAATCAATTCAATGCACAACCTTGCAACAGTTTCTAATTGGGGAAAATTTTTACAGGGGCATATTATTTTACCAATAGAATATAATGGGAGATGATTCTAAATTATTCTAAAGTATTTGTTGGGAGTGTTGGGTTTACTTACATACATTCTCATTTAATATCTTGATCAGGTTACAGACCATTGTGAGATGCAGCATTTCATTTAGTCTGCTAAATGGATTGATGCCTGTGCTGCTGAGCTGTGGTTCACTAGGTTCTACTGTAGAAAGAATTAAACAGCTCTATTTAAAATATGCATGATATTAGCAGTGAAAGTTGTGGTCATGTCTAGAAAAGAACAATGAGTACTTAGGATACACATTTCGAGCAGCTAAATCTAACTGCTTTGGTTTCAGCCATGGTCTAGTTACTGTCTTATAAAGTGTTGACGTGTAAAATGTCTGACTTTGTTTTGCTTCCTGCTTTCCAAATGTGGAGAGTAACACTAGTGGGCTGTTGGTCATTTTATCTTGAAAAGACTATCTTGTTACTCATAGTGCTTCCTTCTCTCACTAATGCATCTTGTGTAATTTCTTTGAGCTAAACCAGATTTCATAGCCCCACTATTTGAAGTGGAACATATTCTTGTAACTTCTACCTTGCCTGAGTTATTTGCTTCCTGAATTTTCTTTCCCTTTACATATTTCAGATTATGTTTTTGTGCATGTAGGCATTTGATATCAGAAACTGATTTTGTAAAACCCATTATTTTGGTGTAGCTGCTCAATATCCTCTTTAATGGGGGTGCTTGCATTTTTATTGATTGATCTTATATTCCTCTACCGTAAGCTTGTCGGTATAAGCCTACTAGTGTACACTTACACACCCATGATAGATTTTCCTCTTATATCTGTGTACTCTGAATTATTTATAACTGGTGCTTGGTTTGTAAATTCTTTTCACTTCATTTGCTATACATGACATTTGTCAATGTACCTACTGTTTGTTAAACTCACTGAAAATTGCTACATAAGTAACTTAATTACTTCTATTGTCTTCTGATGCTTCTGTTATTTATCCTTCACATTTTTATTTTCTATTGCTCTCATGTCTTGAGTGTTCTCTGGCTGTGATCAACTCCACCTTCCCTCATTTCCTTCAGTTTCAATCATCCTATTATATGTAGTTCTTTGTTTTTCTTGCATGACTAGATCCATGATTTGTCTATCTGATTTCTCTTGACCTACAGCATGACGTGTTGGACCCTTCAGCTCACAATGCATGTCAGACCTGAGGCCATCCACCAGCCCTACATTGCTGGACCTGTTGCTTCTGTGGCTGCTCATCACATCTCTGGCCTCTGCTTAACCAGGGGCTGAATAACCCAGTTGTTGCCTCAGCGCTCTATTATTGACCAGTTTCTTGGTGTACTTCAGTGATATTTGTGTTCCTTCTGTTACTCTTTGGTTTCTGTTAGCAGTGGTATATTTTGCCTGCTGTGTTATTTGAGGCATGTTATTTATGATCGTGAATGTTTATTAAAGTTGCTATGAGTACATCTTTATTGAGTTGTGTTATTTTTCCATCTGATTGGTCTGTTTCTGCTTGTTTTTTAATCTAATTTGTTCAGTTTCATGTCATAGACAAATTGCAGAATATTCATTCTTTTTTGTCCATGTGTTTTCATCAATGTTGTCTACATTTTGCAATTTGAAAATTAGCCAGTTTTTAGGTTATTTTCAATCAAATGTTCTATATAAACTTATAAAATTTTCAAGAAATATTCAGATATCTGGTTGAATATATTCCAACTGTTGGCATGTTATTAGATGAGAGAGCATATCCAATGGACTCACTGTCCCCATATAAAAATATATCACTGTCTTGATATAAAAAATACGAACACTTGACTAAGCTGAGGTGCAAGTTGTAAGTATATCAGCAGAATTTTATGACAGGAATAGAAATTTGAGCAGAAAATCTAAATCTGCCATAGATTTTATAGGGAAAAGTAGTTTTTCTGCAAGTTTTTCCTGTTTAGGATTGAAAGTTAGCACCAGAATAAATAAAAATTTTGGTGTGAAGGAGTAATTTCTGTGTCTCCACTGATGACTAAGCCAACGCAAGGCCTCCTACCTACTTTGCAGTTGCCTATCCAGGTTCCTTCTCTTCATTGAGTTGAGATATTTTATGCTAAAATATAGGTAAAATTTTTTTAATCAGTTGGGAGAGTGCTGCTGTAAAAATAATTTTTTAATTCTAAAAGGTTTCAGTATTTTCTGTGAAATTTGGGTGTTTGTTTGGAAAATTTTAATCTTTTGAAGCTTGTCATTACCTATGCAGAAATTTTATGATTTGAAGTTATACCCCTCAGGAGGATACAACTATTGTATCTATGGGAATTAGCGCTCCCAGGGGGAAAATGTGAGAGATCCTAAGCTCAGAGTTAGGTAGGCCTTCTTTTTGTTGAGATAAAAGGTTTTTGTAACGTTAAAGAACCATCTTTTTTTTTGGTTCACTTCTGTCCTGTTTTTCAGCACCTACTACTTTCTTCTTCAACTATAATCCTGTATCATGAACTTTTTCTGAACTCACTGTTTCTATGCTCTTTCTGCATAGATTCCTTGTTCCCTTAACTCCATACTAAATGATGGCTTCTTTTTTCTTCTCTTTGGATTGCATTTGTTCTGGATAGGGAGGCTTAAACTAACTAAAAATATAATCTAATTTAAAGTTATATTTCTGTGAGTGAAAACTAGCAAATGAAAAGCTCTTATTGTAATATCTTGATTTGATCATAGTTAGTAACTTTTCTTTTGCACATTGATGAATACACGTGTTGCTTTCAAAGTGTCATGATGCTGTACTGTCTTGAACACATTGGGTTGCCTCTTGAATGTTGCTGGGAATGCTCGTGCTTTGAAGGTAGCTTGAGAATGTTGGACTGTTCTGCTGTTTCCTTCAATTATTTAACAATGTTTGTTTTCACTCTTCCTTGTAGGCATTCCGCTTTCTTTTTTTTTGTTGAACATGCTTAGTGTATTTATATGAAGATAACGGAAAGCATAGTTACTCACTGTGAGTAGTAAATCATGTTGAACAACTTGGAAATGCACTTGCAATGTTTTTAGTTTCCATGGACCAGTTGAGAATATTTGTTTAGAACATTTTTTGATGATAGTTGGCTGTCGATTAATCCCAAGAGGGAAAATTGAGGTCCTGAGTTGAAGGCTAAGTAAGCCTTCCTTCTATTGAAATTGTTAATTTTTTGTTTTATGGATCATCATCGTTTGATTTGTTATGTTTCTCTCAGTACCTACTACTTTTTTCTTGTCTCATGAACTTCTTTCAATCATACTGTTCCAGTGCCTGGGATGTAGAGACCAACCTTGTACTTAGATTCCTTGTTGCTCAAATGCCACACTGAACGGTGCCTTGCTCTCATAAGAACACCATTGTTGTGAATAAGGAAGCTAAAACTAACTTTTCTATTCTCAATCAACTAATCAAGTTTCTGTCTGCTTCAGACAAATATTTCAATGAAGTGTGACAGCATTTGTTGCCACTCACTCTGAAATGAGCAATCCTATCTCTTGCTTTAGGTCTTTTTGTTGCTATTTTATTTGTTTCTTTCCTGTTGACTCTGTAACTCGTTTGGATAGATCCTGTTGACTCTGTAACTCATTTGGATAGATCCTGTTGAACTTAAAATTTGTCCTCCACACAAGGACAAGAAATGATGTGGCTAGAAGCTATAATAATCTTGACTCGGTTCCTATTTCCTTCACAAGTATTTAAAATTTGTTTCCGCTTAGGCAGGACTATGTAGCAACTTACCGTGAATTGATTTCAATGCTGAAGGAATGCGCACTCCTAGGGAATATGTGAGGTCCCGAGCTAAAGGTTAGGAAGGCCTTCCTTTTGTTGAAATAAAATAGGTTTATTGTCTTGTTATGAATCATCTTTTTTCAGTTCGCTGCTGTCCTGTTTTTCAGGACCTGCTACTTCATTCTTCAACTTTATCTTGTTTCATAAATTACTTTTTCAACTTTGTTTCTATGCATAGATTCTGCGTTCCCTTAACTTTATACTAAATAGTGCCTCTCTTTAGAACGCCTCTGTTGCAGTTAGGGTGGCTTAAACTAACATCTGATGTTGGCAATAATTTTTTCTTTCGTCCTGTCTTTGCGCTCCCTGGTAGTACAGTAGGAGGCTTGAGCAACACTCAGGGAGGGTCTGTTGTAGTTGCCTGTCACGTCACTGTACTTTGAGAGCTAGGGCCCCTCTGTGGTAGCCCAGCTGTGTATCATAGAATGAGCTACACAGATTGCAGAAGTCTGTTGTGCAAGTAGATATGTAGTTGAAGAAACAATATCTTGCAGACTGGAATCTTAGTTCCCTCGTGGAGAAAGTCGGTGTACCGTGCGACCGACCTCGTATGTCTTCTTTCGTTTAAAATTCTCATTTCACCTTATCGTCCCATAAAGATGCTTGAGCCTTGTTTTGCCATCGTAGCAAGCTGTGCCAACCGAGACACCCAAATTTTGCTCGCATGTAGCGTCACAAGTAATGAAATTAACTTTCGAATAAAATGATATATGACGCATTCGTCACATCCGTGAGCTTAAGTGTGTAAGTCAAATAAGTTAATAACATCAAATTCTTTATTAAGCGGTATCTTGGATCAGTTCACCAAGTACGATAGCTCCATTCTCTGTAAATTATTAAACTTATTCTTTGGAAAGAAAATTGCGGCAAATATTGTTACATCATATCTACAGTTTTCGTCCTCATACTGCCCACGATAGCATTCATAGCAGTTTGATTTAGTATTGAGACAAAGGCTTTCATTACCTTTCTTACTGTAAACGTTAGTTTTCCCACTGCACTTTTCTCTTGCAACTGTGCTCTTCAGCAAAACTTGGTAAATGTCCAATGTCATCTGTTCGAATTGAAACAGAAGGGCGGTAGCAGCCTTTCTTGGGAGGCTTGCTTGACTCTTCAATTGAAGGTCTTCTCTCTTCTCAGTACACGCCTTTCCAGCTTTCATGCGGCCAAAGGGGAGGAGCAGCTTAATAAGAGCTTAAGATATAAAACGAGAGCTATTCAGAAAGTAAAGAGCGTTTTGGAATTCGAAAAAATTAAGTGCAAGACAGTAGTTTATAATTTACATTGAAAGAGCGACTAAAAGTCTTAGCGGTGAACAAGCTTTGAAATTCCTTCGTCACAGAATTCTGCCACCGCGGCAAACCTCGCTCAAGAACTCCTTACTTCAATCAAATGGGAGGTTTTCCCTCATCCGCCATACAGTCCCGACTTTGCACCGAGTGATTTTCACTCGTTTTCCAAGAACGAAGAACTCGCTAGCAACACCGCTCTGGCGACTACGAGGAACTGCGGGTGCGCGTTGTGGCTGCATCACACGGTCAGACGTGTTTGCAGTGCTCACTGTGCTCTCTTTCGTGTGCAAGGACACTAAGTAGGCAGTGATGATCACACGAGAGCCAGCGAGTTGTCATACCTTACGCAGCCAGCTCGGGGTCATCAATGCTAAACGTGAAAGTAGGTGGAGTGCCAGCTCTGCGCTCCTACTGGAATGTTGTCAAAATTCAAGAAAAAAACATTATCCTTGTAGTCATCGCTGCTTGCGCTGCCGACGACGATAAAAGCAAGCGCGAATGCTGGATGAGATTTCAATTAACGTATCAAATTTTTGAGTTCGCGGCGTAACTACGTGCGTTAAGTATTAATTTAACATTTAACACTTCCAGCGTTAATCCCTGAGATATTCAGTTTCATTGTATCTACAATCTTATTGGGAGCCGCACCACGAAAATCGCGATTTTTGTTCGGGTGTTTTACCTGCCACAAGGAAGGCTGCATTTTCAAGGCATCAATGAAAACTTAAGTGGATGCTTTGGTACATTCCGCGGAGAGCGTGGCAGCGCCAGTAGGGTGGAGTCTGAAGGTTGTGACATCGGAACTCCAACACCATCCATACCTTCAAAAATCAATTAATCAGTTCTCCTATACATTTATCATAAAGTCTCAATGAAATGCTGTGTAGCAGAGCATAAATGGCATGATTTATGAAACTATTCTAGTAATAGAAGTGTTGAATACTGATTATCCTTCGACAGTGACAGCTGAAAAGCTACTGATATGCACCTGCAACGCATCCGTGCAACGCCGCATGCGGAGTAGCGTCCAACTCCATACAGCACTGACGGCAGAGAGCAAAGTAGGCGGAACGTAGAGAGAAAATCGAGACTGATAACGCGTCCAAGCAGGACATGACTGATGGTGTGATGCAGCCATTACAGAGTAGCCGAGATCGCAGGCGACAGAATTCTGTGACGAAGGCATTTCAAAGCTTGTCCACCGTGATGATCAGTGCCTCAATTTGTTTGGTGACTGTGTCGAAAAGTAGAATTTTAGTTGTTCTCACAGATGTATGTAATAATTTTTTTCTTGCACATGGATTTCTAAAATTTCAAAACGTTCTTTGCTTTCTGCCCTCGTATCTTGCTTGTGCAAACTAAGGCTGCAAGCATCCGTCCTTTATTATAGTCTATAGTTCACTACGGCCATGTTAATCATGTGAAATACCAACCTCATATAATACTTCTTCGATCTTAGGGGTGCACCATCTTGTAAAGCAAAAGAGGTTCTGTGAGAAGGAGTCTGTTGGTCTTCCACTTGGTTGAAGTAGAACAGATTTATATTGATTTGGTTCGAACCATTCATTTTCGGTTAAGTGCTATTCAGTTTTTCAGCACCTACTACCTTCTTTAACTTCTAGGGTGTTCGATAAGTTTTTTCCCCAACTTACTGTTTCTATACACCTTGCGCATAGATTCCTCATTCCCTTACACCAATACTGGATTGTGCCTTCCTTCTTCTTCTTTGGAATGCCTTTGTTGCGGTTAGAGAGGCTTAACCTAACATCCTACCTAATCTAAATTCTTCTTGGGAACACCTTATTTTTGGTTAGGGAAGCATAAACTGAGTTAACAATTCAATCGTAGCACCTCTGCGCGACGCAGCCCAGACTGGATGCTCTGACCACAACACCCGCATCGTTCGGGCATCGACAGCTGTAATAGCCGAGGCAACACACCATATATAGCTTCTGAAGCTGGAACGTGCTCAGACTGGGACTAGGTGGTCATCCCCAAACATGAACAACTTCCTCTTGGACATCTCTATAACCCACGTTATCAGTTAATGTTTTGAACAAGCGTTGCATTGAAGTGCTATAAATTAGTTTTATTCATTCGTGAAGGGGATTGGAAATGAAATAGGGCTAATTTAGTCATGGATGTCTATCCTATGCTTGTAGACTGGCTCCCTCGGGCAAGATACTGTTGAGTTACCTCAGTAATAGACATCTTTTGAGCCCGCTGTGCTACTTTCGCTTATCTTGCCTTTTTTGTTATCTCCTCTTTAGCTTCTCTTCCTCTTCCTTCCTAACTTACTCCCATGAGGGGGATACAACTAATGTATCCACGAAAATTGGTGCTCTGAAGGGGCGATATGAGGTCTCGAGCTGAATATCAGGTTGGCCTTCTATTGAAAAACGAATTTTTTTATTGGGTTAACCGTTATTTGTTGGTTCCCGGTTGTCTTTTTTCAGCACTTTTAAATTACTTCGTTTTATAGTGTTTAACATTTTTCCTAACTATTTTTATGCGAAGAGCATCCCTCGTTTTCCATGGTCCATAATAAATAGTTCCTTCTCTTCGGTCTCTTGAGATCCTCTTTGTTGTGGCGAGGGAGTCTCGACCATTATAATGATGATGACGCAAAATTTTAGGAAAAATCTCTTATTATGGGTGAGCGTATGATTAGGAGGGCTGTTTTCAATATCGGGAAGCAAGAAGACCAGCCGTTGTAAACTGCGCCATCGGTTCTTCTCGCAAAATGGAGAAAAAAGAGTAAATTCTGTAAAATATGATTAGTATTATGCATATAGAGTTTAAAAAGAATAATTGCTCACATTTAAGAATCCTTTATTTTGACTCGGCACGAGTTGCTTCTTTAAACACGCCCAAAGTGGAAAATCGCAAGTTTTCCAAATCCAGAAAGTTGAAGGTTAGGTAAGCCTTGTTGTTGAAATAGAAAGTCTTTTGCTCTCTTGTGGACCATCTTTTCTTGGTTCACTGCTGTTCTGTTTTTCACTGCGTACTACTTGTTTCAGCTTTTTTTGTTTCGTAAACTGTTTTCTCGACTTACTGTTTCTATGTACCTTATAAGTAGATTCCGTGTTCCCCTAAATCGATACTAAACGGTGACATCCTCTCTTTGGATCGCCTTTGTGACGGTTAGAGAGGCTAAACTAACATCTAATGTTTCTTTTTACCTTGTTTCGTAAATTTCATTGAACACACCGTTTCCATGCACAGGGGATCTCGTGTGGGAATGCGCTTATGCATAAATACCCGTTCCAACATATACTAAAAGAAACCTTGCTTCTGCTCTATAGAACATTTTTGTTGGGGTTAGGGAGGCTTGAACTGCTTTATAATTTATTTTAATCCAGTTACACAAGTGCCAGTGTACGCCTCACGAGCTTTTTGAGGATAAGAAAAAACGAAGACAACCAGTAGATGTTAGAGGGATAACTCTTATACTTTTTAGCCTGTTATTTCTCTCGGGGTAAGAAGCTGAACAACTAATTGCAGAGCACGAATGCAACAATGGAGCGATCAGATAAGCTGCGACAGCGTGGCGTGTTGCATTCACTTCTCAGGAAAGTGTCCAGTACCACATCGGTGTGTGGAGTCCTCCGTGTGTCCTTGTGGAGCTGTAGCGTTGCAGACTTCCTGACTTTTTCGCAGTGGCTCGCGTGGCCAAATCTGCTTGGATGTTGGGGGTTTGTTTCTGTTGTCGGATAGGTTCCTGTTCCGCCTTTTCTTCATGTTCCAAATAGTAAAATACCGGAGAATGAATGGTTGTCTTGGTGACTAGAACTACATTTTTAAAATGAAAATCGAGGCTTAAACTGACTGCTTGACTGGAAAGCAGTTTCATTGCATGAGATACGATTAGAGATGTATCTTAAAGAAATGTTTTTTTTTGTAAAAAAACATGACTAAAAAAGGGGATACTTTGTTTTTCTTAATATTTTGTTTTAAAATAACTCAAGGAAGGAAACGAACCACATTACAATACTTTTTTCCGTGTCTAATTATAAAATAAAACAGCATATCTCTTAATTTACAGTTTTCTATGGTTGTAGGACATTTGTGTTTTGATTTCATGGTTTGATATTTCATTTATTCTACAATGCACGTGTATCTCCTTCAACTCCCCAAACGATGGGTTTTAATAATATATCTTTTCTGGTGGTCATAGATAAGCCTTTTCTGTCAATTTGATGTATTGTCTGGAATATATATTGTAAGAGATCTGGCAAAACTGCGAGTCTGACTGAAATTT
>JACJUY010004511.1:22272-37977 GCA_014220935.1 Platorchestia sp. MABIK | reverse complement strand
AAAATGCATGAGTACCATTCTAATTTTACAAGCATCGATGTTTCAGCTCTGACACTATGGTGCGTTCATCAGGCATGTTCCTCAATTAATTCTAAAAAAAAAATCGGCATCTACGGATGCTTTATTTCCAATTCAAGCCTGATACATATCACCTTGTACATTGGTTTTTCAAATGCCTTATAACTAACACAAGAACGCCATGACGCTTTCCCCCGGTCAAGACCGGTACCCATTTCAAACACCTGGGTAGAGTTGGGTATTGTGCTTAGAATTTTTTCTCCCGTACCCAACGGAGAAAATCGCCACCAGCGCCGGGACTCGAACCCTCGTTACTAAGCATTTACTTCTGTTGCTTAAAACCGTCGTACACCCCCCTTCATTAATATGCAGGTACAGAAAAAAAATAATGCTAGTAGAATACATGGCCCAGTTCTTTATAATTACAATATTTAATTGGTGTTTTGTAATGGGTTATTTGACTTAATATACCTTTTGAATTGACTTTGATGCGTATCTTATAATAACTAGCGTGTGCATTCATTACTTTTTCAATGTATATTTCATTGAGTTGGGGTGGGTTATTTCTGAGGAAGTGGGAAATAATGATAAACGTTTATCAACTAATTAATCTAATTCAGTCGATAAAGGCATTTACCACAGCTATTTAGTTGTTTAATTATATAAATGCTTTCTAATTTCACATAAAAGTATGTGCATTGGTAAATAAAAAATATCATTTAGCGCGTATTTTTGATGGCTAGGTTATATTAAAGTCGGTAATGAGTTGTCCACTTCACGGATCTAGTAAGTAATTGTAGAGCCATAAGTTCATAAAATTGTGAACAAATACTTAATACATAACTATATGAACCAATATTTTACAGGCATGCTAGGTTCCCAAGCTCTACGCCATCACCAACTGAAACTTAATTTTCAAAGTGACATCGAGATGCTGGCTGACAGGAGATTGAATCCCACATTAAACTCTGTAGTGAGTCTGAGGGCGAGGTGGATGGCACAGAACCATCGTAATTCCGGTGACATGTCCGTCTTGGATGCCATGCAGCAAACCAAGAAAAAAAGGCCGCAGCATCTCATCAATTTTGCTGAGACTCCTGGTGGATATGTAGCAGTTCTTGTCACCGAGTTTATGTACAGAATTCACAAAGAAATGCAATCAGCCAGCGAGGTGGTGTTTGTGGAGACGACCAGTAGCGTACACAAGACCAACTGCTCACTCACTCTTCTTGTCTGCCCGAGCGCAGCTGGGGGCCTTCCTCTTGGGGTCATATTGTCCTCAACCCAAACTAAAGAAGATTATGTCAGAGGTACGTCACATGGTCAATTTGCAATTAAAATTTGTTTTATAGTTATAAGTTTTACACCTATAAGTATGACACAACAAAAAAATCTGATATTTTCTTCAAATTAGTAGCTTCATTTTTTTACTTTATTTCCCCTTTAATAATGTTTTGCAGGTTTCAGTCTTCTCCGAGAGATGCTGAGTGGCGTAGCGTTCAACGGAAAGCTGCACCCTGAGTTTTTCATCACTGGTGACAGTGACGCTGAGAGAGGAGCACTGCGCGAGGTGTGGCCTCAGAGCAAATTGTTCCTCTGCGTCTTCCACGTCCTGCAGTCCGCATGGCGCTGGTTGTGGTATGCCAAAAATGCTATCGCCAAGGAGGAGCGCAAACCACTGATTTCAGTTCTCAAGAAGCTGGTCTATGCTGAGTCCATATGTTCCTTCGAACACATATGGTCTGAGTTCCTGGATTCAGAACTCTCGCAAAATAACTTCAAATGTACCGAGTTAGTAACTGCTTCCAAAATCATTGAAGTTATAATGCACAGACAATAATTTGATTTAGCTGCACAATTAAACAAGTATAATATGGCATCAGATTATTATTAGGTTTTATGTTAACAACTGTACTGGTTTCAGATACTTCAGATCAGCAGTGGAACGAAGAGAAGAGTGGGGTTTACCTTGGAGATGTGGCTCTCTACTGCATGGTCACAACACCAACAACATGTGTGAGAGCATGATGATAGTGATCAAGGATATTGTCCTCAACAGGTAAGGTGCTGCTGAGGCAGTTTGTGGCAGTTACTTTGTATGGAAGGCATTGGCCGAATAGGGAGATAGTAACTTAATCATCATCAACCTTATTTGGCTGCATTTGTGATTGTAGTTGCTGCCAGGAGTTGACTGATGTATAGGCTCTGTTTGCTTCTTTTCACCCCTCAGAGGGATACAACTATTGTATGTAAGGGAATGAGTGCTCCCAGGGAAATATGTGGAAGGCGCTAAAGGTTAGCTAGGCTTTTTGTTTGTTAAAGTACAATAGGTTTTCGTTTTGTTATGGACCATCTTTTTCCGGTTCACTGCTTTCCTGTTTTTCAGCATCTACTACTGTCTTCTTCAACTTTTTCATGTTTCATGAACTTTTTTCCTAGCTTACTGTTTCTATGCACCTTTTGCATAGATTCCGCGTTCCTTCAACTCCATACTAAATGGTGCCTTCATCCTTCGTCTCTTTGGACATCTTTGTCGTGGTAAAGGGAGGCCAAAACTTTCTTGTATTATAATAAAAACAATATTAATTGCTTCTTCTCAGCATCAATAAGGGAATTTGTGATTAATGCATATCTTTTGAAATAATTCCACAAAATTGAAATTTTGAACATGAAATAATGAACTCAGACCTACTAAAGTCAGTGCAAAAATAAAGTTTAAGAGTGAGGAAGAATTACTTAATTTTCTATCAGTGTATCTGTATTCTTTTCAAGTTGCAGAATAATACTTACCATGTTGAACGAAAGATAATACTTATACATGTATTAAATCCTTAAAGTATTCTGGGCTTTTGTGTTTTATTCGAAATTTTTATATTACCCCGTTTATTAAAGTGAAACCACTTTAAATACTTAATTTCATGTGTTTGGAGTAAGAAACGATTAGTGCTTTTTAATTTTTGATTTACATTTGAGCATTACTCTAATCAAATTTTTACTAGTTGTTTTTGTAAGTAACGATAAGTAATGATAGTAATTATTCAAATATTTGTGTACAGGAATAAGGTCCACAACGGTGCACAGCTGCTGCTGGTGATGGCAGATGTTTATGACAACTACCATCGTTTGCGTCTGTCTGATGTCATCCTCAAAAAAGACAGATCTTCCAAAACTGCCTCCAGCACCATTCCTCTCTCAGCTGTCACCCATAATGGAGGAGCAGTTTATACAGTTAATTCTGCTTTGCACGATGGCATTGAGTGTACAGTGGACCTATCTATCGGCACGTGCAGCTGTACCAGTGGGTACACAGGCAGCGTGTGCAAACATCAACTTGCAGCGTCTCAGTATAGCGCAGTCCGCCTTCCACAGCTTGACACCTGCGCTGCTGCTGAGAAGCAACGCTTGTACAAGGTGATGTGCGGGGATACCGCAGTGCCGACATCCACTTCCTCCGATGGTTTACTTGCAGAGACGCCTGCTGATGCAGTACTGCATGTCCATAAGCAATTAGCTGCATGTGACAAAGGAGATAAATCTGCCTACACGGAACAAGTCGTCGAAACCTCCACACAGACACTAAATAACTTTCAATCAGTTGACAAGAGAATCAATAAATTCACAAATATTTGTCACCAACTGAAACCTAATTTTCAAAGTGACGTTGAGATGCTGGCCGACAGGAGATTAAATCCTACATTAAACCCTACATTGAACTCGGTAGTGAGTATGAGGGAGAAGTTGATGGCACAGAATCACCGTAATTTTGATGAAATGTCCATCTTAGATGCCACGCAGCAAACCGAAAACAAAATGCCGCAGCATCTCATCAATTTTGCTGAGACTCCTGGTGGATATGTTGCAGTTCTTGTCACCGAATTTATGTACAGAATTCACAAAGAAATGCAATCAGCAAGCGAGGTGGTGTTTGTGGAGACAACCAGTCGCGTGGATAAGACCAACTGCTCACTCACTCTTCTTGTCTGCTCGAGCGCAGCTGGGGGCCTTCCTCTCGGGGTCATATTGTCCTCAACCCAAACTAAAGAAGATTATGTTAGAGGTACGTCTTACCAATTTGCAATTATGTCTCACCATTATAATCTGGATCGGATTAGGAATGAGTTGGTGAGGGAGCAGATGGATGTTTCTAAAAGATGAGCGGGAAGGTGGATGAAAGAGTGCTTGGATGTCTTGGGCATGTTGAAAGAATGACTGTTAAGCTGCTGGTAAAAAAGATTTATACGTTGGAGGTAAGTGGTATTACAGCGCGAGGAAGGCCAAGGATGAGTTGGATAGAGTGAAACGTGCATTGTATGAGAGAGGTTTGACTGTGGACGTAGCGAGAGGGATGACTGCGGACAGAAGTGAGTGGAAGAAGTGTATAAGGGCGTAATTACGTGACGCGGTCACTGGAAGCCTACTCGCATGTGATGGGGTTGTGTCCTGTCATGTGCGGGGGGAGGCTGCACACAATTGAAGCGGTCGGGGTAAACCAGCTATGGCTGTCGGGCCTGGCTGTAGAAGGGGGTTGTGCTGGGCTGCTGTCCGAGCAGTTCAGGTGCGGCCTGTACTGCTTCTCTCGCCTCCTAGTGACTAAGTGAATGATTGTGGCTTGCTGTCGGCTACCCTCCTGTAGGGAGGAAAAAGCCTAGTATATATATATATGTACAATTAAAACTATTACACATATAACTAAACATAACACATAACAAAAATATTTGCTGATTGTTATACTTTATTCAAATTGGTAGCTTCATTTTTGACTTCATTCCCCCTTTAACAATGTTTTGCAGGTTTCAGTCTTCTCCGAGATATGCTGAGTGACGTAGCGTTTGGCGGAAAGCTGCACCCTGAGTGTTTCATCACTGATGACAGTGACGCTGAGAGAGGAGCACTGCACGAGGTGTGGCCTCAGAGCAAATTGTTCCTCTGTGTCTTCCACGTCCTGCAGTCTGCATGGCGCTGGTTGTGGTATGCCAGAAATGCTATCGCCAAGGAGCACCGCAAACCGCTGATTTTAGTTCTGAAGAAGCTGGCCTATGCTGAGTCCATATGTTCCTTCGAACACATATGGTCTGAGTTCCTGGATTCAGAACTGTCGCGAAATAACTTCAAATGTACCGAGTTAGTAACTGCTTCCAAAATCATTGAAGTTATAGTGCACAGGTATAAGAAGTTATAATGCACAGAAAAAAATTTGAAACAGGGACACAATAAAAAATGAGTGTGATATAATGACATCGATTACGAATTGAGGTGTAGTATGTTAACAACTGTACTGGTTTCAGATACTTCAGATCAGCAGTGGAACGAAGGGAAGAGTGGGGCTTACCTTGGAGATGTGGCTCTCTACTGCGTGGTCACAACACCAACAACATGTGTGAGAGCATGATGACGGTGATCAAGGATATTGTCCTCAACAGGTACGGTGCTGCTGAGGCACTTTGTGGCAGTTACCTTTTATCGAAGGCATTGCCTGAATAGTGAGATAGTAACTTAATCATCATCTACCTCATATGGCTGCATTTGTGATAGTAGCTGCTGCCAGGAGTTGAAGTGTAGGCTCTTTTTGCTTCTTTTCACTATTTTAATGGAATTTATGAATAATGCATATCTTTTGAAATAATTCCACGAAATTTAAATTTAGAACATGAAATAATAAACTAAGACCTATCAAAGTCAATGGAAAAAGAAAGTATAGCTGTGAGGAATAATTGATTAATTTTCTATCAGCGTAGCTATGTCCTTTTCAAGTTGCAGAATAATACTTACAATATCGAACGAAAGATGAAACTTATACCTATATTAAATCCAAAAAAAATTGCAAGCTTGTGTGGTTCATTCCAAAATTTTTTTTGCCGGTTTAATAAAGTGAAACCACTTTAAATACTTGATTTATGTTTTAGGAGTAAGAAACTATTAATGCTTATTTATTTTTTATTTCGATTTAAGGACACAGTTGGGGGGAAACAAAAAGTCCGTCGGTTCTCGACGGATTTTTTTGAGATTTTCACAATAGGTGTCAAATGATGCGGCATTTCTTTTTGAACTCATGTGTTTTTTTCGTAAATTTATAAAAAATGTTATTTAAAAAAAATGTTAAAAATTAGGTGTTGCGGAAAAAAGTGTCCATCGCCTACAATTTTGAAGTTACAGAACTGAAAAAAGGTTTGCTAGGTAGCCAATTGTCTTGCCTTGAGCTCCGGTGGAACCGGTTTTGATAATTTAATTTTTTGAATTATAAGAATTTTTTTCCCCAAAACCGACAACTTTTTCCGTTTTTTTGAATTATTGTGCTTGTAATTTTCAACATGATTTTATTCATAAAACTTTACCACTGCTTCTCTATAATGTTTTAATCGCTATCGATTGATATATTTGTCATTCCTGTACCTTCAAAACAGTGGGAGAAAGACCTCTTCAAAGATCAAAAAGTTACGTTTTCAGTAGAGGCATTTTCAAAATTTTTTTTTTTTTTTCGGATTATTTCTGAACTAGGCATTTTTTTCCAATAAATTTTAATGCTATTGTAGATGTTTTTAAGCTTTATCGATTGATACATTAACTATTACTGTACCTTTAAAGCTGTGGGAAAGGATCCGTATCAAAAGACAATAAGTGGAAATTTCAGAACACCAGTCTTTTTTAAAAAAAATGTTGTTTCTTAATTACAATCTAATTTTTTTTTAAATCAACTCTATCGCTTGGTAGCTCTTTTTAAGCGCTTTCGAATGATATATTTATCATTTTTCTACCTTCAAAACTGCGGGAGGCGATTATATGTTTACACAGCAGCTAATTAGCTGATGACTCAGAGCAGCCGGACTCAAAACAAACGGTCAATTATATCATCATAATTAACACTGAGTGTTAGAATGTTTCATTTGATTACTAAAGCATTTCAAGCAAGGCCATGAATGAACTCTCTTGCTATTCGCGTGGAGGAACGCCCAAAACTGATTCGTAATTTGGGGGGGAGGGGGAAATTAATCATCCATTGGCGTGCCAAGGTCACGTTAGTGCGCGTCTTCTACTCCGTCTAGGAGACGAAGCAATGCACGTATTTGAGAGCCAATTGTATCGTTGGATGCGCAAGAAAAATCTTTATACTTATAAGATGAGTTTATAAATTGAAAGCCTACCGTTATCCAAAGTCGACCCAGACCGTGCTCTTAAGCATTACTCTAATCAAAATTTGTACTGGTTGATTTTGTAATTTATGATAGTAATTATTCAAATATTTGTGTACAGGAATGAGGTCAACAACGGTGCACAGCTGCTGCTGGTGATGGCAGATGTTTATGACAACTACCATCGTTTGCGTCTGTCAGATGTCATCCTCAAAAAAGACAGATCTTCCCAAACTGCTTCCAGCACCATTCCTCTGTCAGCTGTCACCCATAATGGAGGAGCAGTTTTCACAGTTAATTCTGCTTTGCAAGGGGGCAATGAGTGTACAGTGGACCTATCCATCGGCACGTGCAGCTGTACCAGTGGGTATACAGGCAGCGTGTGCAAACATCAACTTGCAGCGTCTCAGTATAGCGCAACTCGCCTTCCACAGCTTGACACCTGCACAGCTACTGAGAAGCAACGCTTGTACAAGGTGATGTACGGTGATCCATCAGTTCCGACCTCCACTTCCTCCGATGATTTACTTGCAGAAACGCCTACTGATGCAGTATCGCTTGTTAATGAGCAAATAGCTGCATGTGACCAAGGAGATGGATCTGCCGATCAAGTTATGGAAACCTCCACACTGACACTAAATGACTTTCAATCAGTTGACGACAGAATTGATGAATTTACAAGCATGTTAAATAAGGAATTAAAACGAACTAAGAGCACCAGCATGCTCGGCGCCCTTGACCTGTTCGAACAGAGGGTGAAAGCCTGTGGGAATCCTGCGCAGGTCTCAGCTTTCCTTCGCACTGCAGGTTGTGCCCTTTCTAAAGAATCAGGGGCGTTCAGGGAAAAAAATCCAACGAGCATTGCCAGGCGCCATTCAGGGAAACTAAGAGGAAAAGCTGCCTTATTGAAAGGCAAGATAGTTAAAAGGAACAGGAATTCATCAATAAATATGTCTTCAAATGTGCCCAATTCTTCAACACAATAATGTCTCATAGTATATAACAATGCTTCTTGAAAAATGTGTTCTTTCATACATTTCTTACATGTATTTGTTGACATGTTTGCTCAACAATAAAGCTACTATTACCAAAGTGAAAATAAATAATGAAAGCATGTATGACATATTCAAATATATATGACTCCATGTAATTGTCTTTCATTTCTAATATACTATTTATTACTTATGTTGAAAGATTTGACAATAATATTAAATTTCGTGAATTATATTATAGCTGTCACGTAAAGACACAAAAAGAACTAACTTGGTTGTATTAAGTAGTGTGGCGACGAGCTAACCATCAACATTCATTTAAACACATTTTCGCTTTCGACCGCGGAAGTAAAAAAAAACTGGCATTGATAAAGTATCATACTATGTATGTCACATATGACGGGGGATGGGGTGTGTACAGAGGCCCTACACACTTTCCTATGGCGAACGAAAAAGGTGCAGCAACATTTGTGATGAAATCCATAACATTCCTTACTTGGCGTGCTAGTGCTAAGCTTTCTTTATCACCAATGAGAGCATGGAGGTTCCTTCATTTTGCCCCTTACGACCAAAATAGTACTAAATTAAACGAGAGTGAAGTGACAAATATACTGGTACGAGCACATAAAATTTTCCAGTAGAATTTTCTAAGAAAGTTAATGGAATTTATTTGGCGTAAATTTGCATAACAGGCAATGTAAGTGCCGAAAACCCCTCAGGAGGATGCAACTGTTGTATCTATGGGAATTAGCGCTCCCAGGGGGACCATGTGAGGGCCCGAGCTAAAGGTTAGGTAGGCTTCCTTTTTGTTGAAATAAAACAAATTGTTGTTCTGTTCCGGACCATCTTTTTTCGGTTCACTGTTGTCCTGTTTTTCAGCTCTTACTACTTTCTTCTTTACCTTTTTCTTGTTTCATGAACTTCTTTCTTTGCTTACTGTTTCTGTGCACCTTGTGCATAGATTCCGCGTTCCCTCAACTCCATACTAAATGGTGCCTTCCTCCTTCCTCTCTTGGAACATCTTTGTTGTGGTTAAGGGAGGTTAAAACTTTCTTATATAATAATAATAATAAATGTCCTGAAACTGGAACCACCGCAGTCGTCAGGTGGGGAAGGAAAGGCAGATACGTTTCTATGAGCTCTACTGGTGATCGGAGCTTGCCGGACCGTGCTATCGGCGGTCAACACTCGGTTAAAATGCGATTGCTCAGACACGACGAACCCTTTTACGCGGATCGGCTCACGAATGTACGGAGAGAGCCACAGCAATTCACAAAACGCTTCAGCACTAGAAAATGTTTATTTAATTCGTATTAAAAAGCACCTGTTAATGGCTTGAATTAACTATCAATTTATAATAGAAACCAAATGAGATTTACATAGTTGACAATACATTGTGATGTACGGTACTATGGCAGTAACTGCTGTTATTTTGGCCAACTCGTATAATGTGTCTTAAGACTGCTGTGAGTTGTAAGCGTAAAATGAAACTTGTTTTTTTTATTCTATTATTAAATGATATTTATACAGCAAAGCTATACCATAATAAATGCTCGCACAATATGTCACATAGCAACGTGTGGCAGCTGTTGAAGTCCGCATGGTAGTGGTTCTAAGGCCGCCGTCACACAGAGACCAAATGGTAACGTTTCGTCATAATTTTCTACAGTCGGCGCCACTACTCGGTCTGTCCAGGGCCACGAAACCATAAGATTTCAGCCTTAGTTTGAGACCAGCTCAGTCATACCATGATTTCCGGTTCTGAAATCATGGTATGACTATGCTCTCAAAACTCAGCGACAACATCCACATTGATCTCTTCAGAGTTACAGTTGTGTTGTGGGAGTGTCATTTTCCAGCTTCATAATCCAAGGGAGGTGATTGAAACGCATACAGAAAAAGTGGAAGAGGTGTCCTCATGTATTGTTTTTTTCCATATTTTACCTTTTCTCGTTTCTACGTAAGGCCCGTGATGGAAGCGATGGAAAATTGCACAGTAGTAAAATTTTAATACGGAAAGGTCACTAGTTGCTAATGTAAGCGCCATCCTGCATTCTTGTATCCGAACACCAAGAACAATTTCGAAGCGTAAGCATCTACGCTTGTGATCTCACCTCGTACACTACTTTGTAAACTGTGACTTAGATTTAAGGAATTTCGTGAACAGCGTATAGGTTTTCATTAGATGTGATTGTAGAAATTCTTTTATGTAGCACTGCTATGATGCATCTTATTTTTGTATTTTTCATTTACGCTTAGCTCAGACCGATAACCAGCCTGTGAAATTAAAGTGAACATTTGCCGTCATATTATAGACAATTCAAAGCCTTTTCATATTATTCTGAACTTCGATTTCTTTCTCGTAATAATTATATATCGTTTGTTTCAGATCGATTAATACCAAATGAACTCAATAATTTGAAACTACTACTATTACCACTGTGATTATTATTCTCATAAATTTACCAAGACATCATTGGCGTTTACTGTGTAGATGCACTGCCTTTCATTCTGCTATGATGCAGAGAGCTAGTATAGTGGTTCCGATTGGACTGTGTGCTACATCGACGTGACAATAAACATTGGAACGCCCTCGTTTGTCTTTTCTCGATTAGTATCAATTATTGAAAAATACTTGGTGAAGGACCTAGAAATTCGGGCCTTCAGCTAACAAAGTTTTAAAAGATAAATGGAAGAAATAAAAACTGTTTCTTTCGAAGAAAGTTGGTACATGTAATGAATTCCAAGTTGGATTTTAAATATTTCTTCACGTAAAGGTCCTTAATTGATAGACAAACCATACCATGTGTACAATAGCCATGTCAGGGTCAATTATGTTATTGGGAAGAACAGTCAAAATATTTCCTCTTGGATGTTTAATCCAAGGCAAGCTGAATGAAAGTTTATGAAGACTTTAAATACTACTGGAAAATGCCTTTCAGGTTCTTTGTCATCTGTTTGAACGAAAGAAGGACAGGCTTAAATCCCGTCCTAAATGATTTTGTGGTTGCGAGAGATGGTTAGCCAAAAGTAATTTAAAAAAGGACCCAACACGCACATCTAAAAGAAATGAACGAGCATACACAAAACTGAATTTCAAAGCTTATTTACCATACGATGAGTTAGATGATTTGTAAAGGAATCCTAAGCTCAGATTACGCCTATTTTCAGTGTGGTAACTATACCTTAGTCATATCTCAAAATTTCATTTTTTCAAGTGTTCAGTAATCTTAAAATGTATCAGTGTTAATTTCATCAACGAAAAGCTCCAAGGTTTCCCTAGAGTTAGACCTTCGAATCTTCTATCATAATTTATCTACATGTCTGTCTTCAGAAGCGTGCGACGCTCACTGGGGTAGCGATAGATCTCTGTTGAAAAGCGAGTCAGTAAACCAACATTAATGAATTCAGGTAACGGCAACTAAGGTCAGAGGCTAATCGGTTGTCGCTTTGGTTATGTACCCAAGTTTCTTTTGTACTGATGCGAAGATGATTTCATAGTAACATTCGGAAAAGTAACTTAGCTCAATAGCTCACACTACATCGCGTCAAATTTAGGTACATCGGAAATTAAATTTTGCATTTACGTATACACAAACTAAAATGTAAAATTGAAGTTTACATTTTAATAGTATACAGACTTTTCAAGAATGCAAATTTAGGTACATCGGAAATTAAAGTCTGCATTTACGTATGTATATACAAACTAAAATGTTAAATTAAAGTTTACATTTTAATAGTATACAGACTTCTCAAGAATGACTCAGCGAGCCTCTGCCTTTAATAGATAAATATGTTTGTATTTTATCATTTTGTCCTAAATCTATCAGCACGCATTACAAAATTCTTGAAAGAATTTTGTACGGTCCGCACACTGAGTTTTAGCTCCAATGAGCAAGTTTTTCAAATGATGAAAAATTACTGAAAGTTCAATTTTATTACTGGTAATCAAAACCAAGATCAAAAGCGAAATATAATTTTGTACGCTCGAATAAAGAAATTGCTTTGTAGTTAAAAAGCCCTTTGTTTGGTTAGTAGGAGATATTTCATTTTGTTCATCAAGGTTTTCAAATTTTTTTATGCACCCCAAGAGTAGCTCCTTTGAATCTTTCATCTTCATTGCCAAAAACCTCGAACACACAAAGCGTCCAAGATTAGATTAGATCCGATTGTTGGGCAGTTTAAGCCTCCCTATCCGCAACAAATGCTATCCAAAGAGAGGAAAAAGGGAGGCACCATTTAGTATAGAGTTGAGGGAACGCGGAATCAATGCAGAAAGGGCATCGAAACAGAAAGTTGAGAAAAAATTCATGAAACAAGATCGAAGTTGAAGAAGAAAGAACTCGGTGCAGAAAAACAGGACGGTATCCTTAACGTAACAAAAACATTTTATTTGAACAAAAAGACGGCCTACCCAACTCTGAGCTCGGGCCCTCACATTTTACAAAGCGTCCCAGCGAGAAAAGAAATCTTGACTTTCAGCTTTACCAGGCGTTATTTTTTAGGCTTAGTTAGGTTTCTGTTGTATTTAGAGCAACAAAAACTTATATGTACAACAACAAGACTTGTAGAAATGAGATGCATCGACCCTCCCGTAAACCTTGAATCGTAGAAACGTGGGCATCACGCGAAGGATCTCACAGCAGGTTAAAAATTTAATGTCTGAGAAGCCTTCAAGAATTTTTGAGATAAATCACAGTATTTGAGGAGAAACTTTAATTCATTTCCCAAATATATACGCGGATGTATTTCTGTATATTTTATACACATAAACATGGGTATAAAATATGTAGGTGATGAAATTTAACTATTAGCCAGGCAATAATAATATTTACTACAAGTCAGGAAAGAATACAAAACATGGCAGACTAAAATGTCATCCTAAAAGATTTTCAGATCATAAGAAAATGTTGGTCAAAAGTAATTTACAAAAAGCATAGCACAACGCGCGCTCCTGGAACAAATGAACAAATATTCGTTCAGTAATTCATTCAAAAAGGTCAATTTCATCAAAAGAAGTTCGAGAACAAACTCGAGATTCTCTGAGCCAAGCGTTTCAGATTTGGAACAAAACCTGTATATATGTACCGCGTTTTAGTCATAAATGGTTGCAGTAGATTAGCTTACATATGTTTGCCTACGAATACACATAGCAGTCATTAAATATTAACAAAGAAAACAAATACGTAGTCCCGGCTGGACAAATATCACACGCACGAGACGAGGAACGGTAAAAAATAGAACATAAATAGCTGATTTTCCGGCGTCACTATCAGAAACGTCTCATTTGTATCATAGTTTTCATTTCCTTAAAAAACAAGCCTCATTGATTAGTGAAAATTATGCAAATAAATGTGGAAGATGAAGAATACAATGTTAATAGAACCTCATCACCGACAACGCTACGGAGGCGTTAGATTAGATTAGAAAAATAAGACAATTTCCTATCCACAGAAAAGGTGTTCTAAAGAAAGGAAAGAGAAAGCCGTCATTAAGTAATAACTTGAGGGAACGCAGAATCTAAGCAAAAAAAGTTTATAGAAACAGCCTGTTAAGAAAGATGTTCATGAAACAATATAAAGCTTAATAAAAACGAAACAGATGTTGAAAAACAGGACAGCAGTGAACCGCAAAAAGCGGGTCCTAAACAAAAAATAAATGTAATTTTCAACAAAAAGATAGCCAACCTTACTGGAAATTGGAAAGCACACACTTCCCCTGGCAGCGCTAATTTCCATAGATACAACAGTTGTCTCCTTCTGAGGGAGAAATTCTCAAGATCATTGACTACACAAAACAACTCCAATATTTAGCGACTTAGAAGGGCAGCGCAGAAATTATACATTAAACGCAACTCAAAAACATGAATTTGACAGCTGAAAAGCAAAGGCATTGATGCAACTAGAGTTTATTTGCTTGACAATTTCGTATGAGCTTTTCAGTATCACAGAGAAGTATGAATAATTTTTTTACCGTTATTCTTGTTTCTTCAAAGTTTAAACTTTTCATAAATACTTCATTAATGATTTAATTCTTCCTCTTTTGGTTTTGTTTTACAGAGATTTTTGCTGAAGGTGGGCAGTTTGTCTGAAACGTTGTTTTATTTGATCATTTTTAATAAAAACTTTACGTGTAGCGATTTTCGCCTTGCTTTTTATCGTCAAGCTTAGAAGCATCAATGCTGGAATTATTTTAGAGTATGAATAGCAATACGTCAATTTTATGACACACAAGTGCACCAGCGTGCTGGTACAGAAACAATGGTACCAATTCGTGTACTGTAGCTTCCTCCACATCACTGTAGGCACAACACGTTGGAGTTACTTACATCAACGTCGTGAAAACCTTGCTGGTAAACAATACGCAATCCGTATAATACACCATACACGATAGCATGGAGGGCTGTGAAAAAAACAATCATCAAGCACGATGTGTTTACCATTGAGCTCTACGACCACATATTTTGGGCATCACATCTACGCTATACCAGAACACCATCGTTCTGCAACATTTTTGAATTTTATGCTAGTAAAAATCAGATAAAAATTTCATTCATATATTCAGTTCCCGTGATGGAATAAATTAGAGTACAATGCTCTAACACTAAGCAAAAATTCGAGTACGTTGAAGCACTGTATTGTTGTGGGAAATATTATTTCTGTGCAATGATCACTTGTCACGGTACCCGAACCTGAGGCATTAATAAAAATTACACAGAAATCATTCAATAATTAGCCACATGGATCATAGACTTGAGTCATTTATCAATTAAGTTCAACCTCCCAACAACAACAAAGGCATTCCCTGTAGAGAATGGTTAAGCACCCTATTTTACAATTATATGCAATTGTGGCAACATTGCTGGTGCACCATGTCCTGCTAACACTAATGCGTTATGCTAGAACATTTCTTCTGAAACAGGAATGACTACATGATTCATACTCTCATGTTTTGACCTTTACCATGTTTACAATTGACCTTTACCATGTTTGCGTCTTTAGTGTAATTTAATTAACAATTTAATAAGCAGAGGAATGGTCACAGAACTCACAACAGCTGACCTTTTCCATGTTTGCCAGCATGGTGGGATTCAAAATCCTATCTACGAACGATGGAATAACCACACAACTCACACCTAAACAGCTGACCAATATCATTTTTGACAGCTTGATGTGATTCAAGCTCGTCTTTACAGGCAGATGAAAAGTCACATACCTCACACTTTAAAAGTTACCCTATACCATGCTCGCTTGCTTGGTGTCGCTGAACGCCGTTTTTCCGAGCACAGGAATAGTCACAGATCTCGCACTTGGACAGCTGAGCTTTATCATCTTTACTTTCTTCATTAGTTATTTTGCACTTGCAATACAAATGCTGCTTCAAATTTGTTTCATTAGCTATAGGGTATTTCTACAACTCACCCTTAAACACCTCACTTTTGTCGAGAGCACCATCATTAGCTGTAATTAAATTGGGCTTTGTGTGTGACAGACCAAAGGTGACAGACGCTGCGTCGTGCTGTCAAAATTCAGGATTACTAGGGAGAAATATTTGGCGCTGCGCTGGAT
>JACJUY010004511.1:0-10104 GCA_014220935.1 Platorchestia sp. MABIK | reverse complement strand
AATGGGTTATTTTCAAGCTGTGTTATCTCAGACAGTTGTTATTGAAGAGCAATGATTTAGGTATTGGGTGCAAATAGAGTTGTTGTATAAGGAGTCGGATGATTATTTTGAAATTTGCAATAGTTTGGTTTTATGCAATTTCAAATTTTTTTTCAGAGTCTTTAATTTTTTTCTAGATTTTTTAATATAACTAAGAAACTATTATGAAATTTCAAAATAATCCCTAAACTCTTTTGTGAAGTAACTCTTTCTGCATCCAATAAGGCTTAAATCATTGCTCTACAATGACAAATTTCTGAGATAAGACAGCTTGAATATTGGCATTTGCATTGTTCAGGAAATGCATGTTAGTGCTGAGAAACAGGTCGTTTCAATTGCAAGCAATATTGCTTCAAGAAATTGCTTCAATATTGCGATTGATGTTGTGAAAGCTATTCTGAAATATTGACTTGACTTTGGCTATCTTTTATAGAAGTATTTTGTGGTTCCTTAAAGAAACTGGTACCACAAGTGGTACCAAGGGCCAGGTACCAAGTGAGGCACGCGGTAGGCTCTGGGGTAACACGTCGCTCAGGTGCACCTGAGGTCCATGGGAGCTATCGAGCACTCGACTTTGCCAAATCAAAGAAATTCCTGAAAAGCAGAATGATCAATACTTATCTTTTTAGATATAAACAGTTGGTAAGCAAAAACTAGCTGAAATGAAATGGCACCTAAGCGCCGATGCACCATGCAACTCCCTCCCACCGCTCCTTCTCCCCCCGTTTACTCACCTTAGGTGTTTCAGATGCTTCCAAATTTTATACTGCATATTAACTATTCATTGCTCTACCAAATTAAGCAATAAAAGAAAATTAAAAAAAATCTGAACTTTTGACTAGACCATTAGAGTTTAAAAAACTAGCAAAAAGGAACCCCAAAAACACTTCGATGTTGTGTATGCCTAATTTAATTACAAATGGACTTTTTAAATATTTTGCATTTTTAATGTGTTAAGAATTGTGCCATTGTGTTCTTTGTAAAAAGANCGTTGAAGTTTCGTCCAAACCTAGTCGAAATTTCTTCCAAGCCTAGTTGAAGTTTTGTCCAAACCTAGTCGAAGTTTCGTCTAAACCTAGTTGAAGTTTCGTCCAAACCTAGTTGAAATTTCGTCCAAACCTAGTCGAAGTTTCGTCCAAACCTAGTTGAAGTTTCGTCCAAACCTAGTTGAAGTTTTGTCCAAACCTAGTTGAAGTTTCGTCCAAACCTAGTAGAAGTTTCGTTCAAACCTAGTTGAAATTTCGTTCAAACCTCGTTCGATTGTTTTGGTCCACTTTTGGAACCAGTTGCTATTAGAGCTAATCTACATTACGTTGCAATACGATTAGAAACACTTATCTATCGAATGGATTTCATTTCATTTTTTTTAACAATATAGTTAACAGAGCAAGAGCAGTTTTATTATTAGATATATTAGTGAATAATTTTATTATAACACCCATGTAGGGCTTATAATGGTTTTATTTTAATATAATTTCCAAAGTATTGGTATCGGTAGTAGTATCGGTCAAAGTATCGGTATTTCCAAGTATCGAAGTATCGGTATCGGTCAAAAATGGGTATCGGTATCGGCCAAAAAAATGGTATCGGTACATCACTACTACAGAGTGATGTGTTTTGACAATGATGTCAGAAATGCTCATAAGAATGAAGGGCAACAGCAGTAATAGTGTAATAAACGTAACATGATGGGGGATACAAACAGGTCAATAGAGATTATAAAATAACTAATTAAAATGGTGTGAAGTATGGCCTGTAATGCTAACTATAAAAATATCAAGCATTCGAAAAGATAGCAAGGTTTCAAATTGAAAGTATTCATGAGGAAAGGAAGCAACCAATAGTATACATTCAAGAAGAAAGTAAAGGACCAATGGGATTTATTCAAGAGAAGAGCAATTCATCAATTGAAAGCATTAAAAAAAAAAATAAACATCAAACTGAAAGCATTCAACAAGAAAGTAAGCAACAAATGGGAAACATTCAATTGAATCAAGATTAGATTATAGGTTTGTTTAAGCCACCCTAACCGCTTCAAAAAAGAGCATATCAAAGAGAGGAATGAGGAAGGCACCATTTAGTTTGGATATTAGGGAATGTGGAATCTATGCAGAAGGGGCATAGAAACAGTAAGTTGGGAAAGAAGTCCATGAAACAAGAAAAAAGTTGAAGAAGAAAGTAGTAGGTGCTGAAAAACAGGACAGCAGTGTACCAAAAAAGGTGGTCCTTAACATAGCAAAAAATATTTTATTTCAACAGAAAGAAGCTACCTAACTCTCAGCTTGGGATTCAATTGGATAATCAACGAATTACAGCACCTGGGGCTCTTCATTCCAGTCCATGGGTTCATCCTTCACTGTAATGTCCTCCAGCTCAGCATCAGGTATTTCTTCTTTGATGTAAATTGCTTCTACATGACTCCCAGAATTTGGTGCAACTGCAAATGACACAAGATCATTATGAAAAATCAGACAAAGATAACAAATCTAGTGAAAAGTCTTCTTCTATTGAAACACTACGAAAATTGCTCATATTTCATAATGATGGAAAATTATTTGTTTTTGAACATGGGAAAAACTAAAACAAATTTGTAGGGTTAAGAAATTGGAATGGAATCTACTAACACTTACTCCAGTGGTGGACACAAAACTGTTTAACAAACTAAATCATCAACATTTCAAGAACTTCAGGGATTTAAAGATAAAAATAATTTCAACCCTTTAACGCCCAAATGGAATCTATGGACCTCTTTTGAAAATAGCCTCAATATATTGTATTTCTTGTTAAATTAGTTTCCTAATGTGTTCTTTGGAGTTAACTGTCAAGTGGCAGTTCCTTCCTCATCCTGATATCAGTGATTACCTGATGCCGGCGCCAGTTTAGTGACGGTGGTTGTGATAACCGTAATATGAGTACAAAAATGCAGACGTTAAAGGGTTAAGCTTACCAGCAAATATAACTACCAATAAGTTGTGAGAAACAAAGTCTTAAGAATAAATAGTTCATGTAAATCCCACAAACCTTGCAAATATATTGAAAGTTTGCATAAAAATCTGTAATTTAAATACCACCAAATTATTTAATGACATCCTTCAACTTACCTTGGATGATAAGGATTCAACTCAGCAGCAGGAAATACTACACTGAAATTTAATTTTTAACTCATCTTAAAACTGAAGTCCTTACTTTAAACAGAGCAATGTTGTACATTTTAGCTCACGATTTTAGGGTTCTTGAAACAGATAGTAGATTATGGGTTAGTTTAAGCTTCCCTAACTGCTACAAAAAAGTGTGTGTTAAAGAGAGGAAGGAGGAAGGCACCATTTAGCATAAAGATAAGAAAATGCAGAATTTATGCAGAAGGGCATAGAAACAATAAGTTGAGAAAGAAGTTTATGAAACAAGATAAAAGTTGAAGAAGAAAGTAGCAAGTGCTGAAAAACAGGATAGCAGTGAACCGAAAAAAGATGGTCCGTAACAAAATAAACTTATTCTATTAAAAAAAGGCCTACCTAATATTAGCTCAGGACCTCTCATAATCCCCCTGGGGAGTGCTAATTCCCATATATACAATAGTTGTATTCCCTAAGGGGGCCATTTGCATTTATATCTTCTAATGTAGTTGTATCTCCACTTAGAGCATGAGACACTCAAGTTTGCCATGCTGCTAAAATGTACAAAACCAAAGTACAAATTACATTTCATTCAAAATTTACTTCATCTTCTGTGAGGTTTACAAAATTCAACTCAAATTAAAATTAACTACAGAACCCATATCAAAATCATGACTGAAGAGATATATTTTATTAGCAATTTCATCATTTCATCAATATCAATTTTGATGGATAATGTACTACAGTGTTCCTTTGTTTACATCTTTTTTAAAAGATCATATTGCAGGTCTTATCTTTGAACCAATACCTAATGCTTTCATTTGAAAATATTTTAGATAATTTTTAGACAAGATAGGCATGGTTTTTTCTGTATTGTACTATCTACTAACTTATCTCTCATATCTAAACCATAATCAAGTCTCACCTTGTGCCACATCCTTTTCTGGAACTTCTTGCTTGATTAAGTCATGCCTGCAACACAGCTGCTCCACTTCATCATCAGTCAACTTCTGCACCTTAACCACTGCTGGCTCCATGCTGGATGTTGAGGCACCTGAGCAATCAATGGACAATAGGATATGTATTTGTTTTCATTAGAGGCAACGAAAGCCACCAACTGCAAGCCATCACACGGTAAAATGTTTTTAAAAAAATGACATGACAATGGGATGCTTGTTTGCTTTCATATTCAAGATAACTGAAATTACTAACTGCAAACATGAAGCATCAAAATATCTTAAAAATAAGAACATTCTTCCATCATGGGAAAAAATAACAAATGAGCCAAGCATTTAAACAAAGCATTGTTGTACAATAAATAGCTCAGATTGTAGGCATGGCCCCAAATATGTTTCTTGCGTATCTGAAATAACCAGCTTGCATCAGTCTGAATACATTTTGTTCTTTCCTGTCTTTCTGAGCAATTTTTAGTGTTAAATATTGAGATGATAAGAGTTTAAATGTGTTTCAGATAGACATTGTTTTTTTTCTGTTCATTGATTAGATTATAAGTTAGTTTAAGCCTCCCTAACCGCTACAAAAAAAGAGCGCATCAAAGAGAGGAAGGCACCATTTAGTATGGAGATAAGAGAATGAGGAATCTATGCAGAAGGGACATAAAAACAGTAAATTGATAAAGAAGTTCATGAAATATGATAAAAGTTGAAGAAGAAAGTTAGAGGTGCTGAAAAACAGGACAGTAATGAACTGAAAAAAAGTGGTCCTTACCATAACAAAAAAAAAAACATTTTATTTCAACAAAAAGAAGGCCTCCCTAACTCTCAGCTTGGGCCCTTACATTTTCCCCCTGGGATTAATTTTGAGGAATCCAAATGGAGAGGAATAGTTTATTTTCTTTTTTCCTACATTTTCATTTTTGTGTTGTCTCTGTTTTCAGGGCTTTATTTATAATGGCTTCTGATTTGTCTTCACTGTTCCTAAGCCCTGTCACACTTGTTTTGCATGTCCAATCACCTGTTTCACAATAAACCATCATTTGTCAAAGCAAGTTTCATTACTCCCTCACCATGTGCATGTAATGATGGGTAAATGCCAGTGTCAAGTCCTCTTACAAGATGAAATAATTTTTTTGTTTATTGCATTGGGTTGTTCAAATTTGTGGCCATGTATTATAGGCAAAACAATTAAAACATTTCTTTTTACAAAGAACACAATGGCACAATTCTTAACACATTAAAAATGCAAAATATTTAAAAAGTCCTTTTGTAATTAAATTAGGCATACACAACATCAAAGTGTTTTTGGGGTTCCTTTTTGCTAGTTTTTTAAACTCTAATGGTCTAGTCAAAAGTCCAGATTTTTTTAAATTTTATTTTATTGCTTAATTTGGTAGAGCAATGAATAGTTAATATGCAGTATAAAATTTGGAAGCATCTGAAACACCTAAGGTGAGTAAACGGGGGGAGAAGGAGCGGTGGGAGGGAGTTGCATGGTGCATCGGCGCTCAGGTGCCATTTCATTTCAGCTAGTTTTTGCTTATCAACTGTTTATATCTAAAAAGATATGTATTGATCATTCAGCTTTTCAGGAATTTCTATGATTTGGCAAAGTCGAGTGCTCGATAGCTCCCATGGACCTCAGGTGCACCTGAGCGACGTGTTACCCCAGAGCCTACCGCGTGCCTCACTTGGTACCTGGCCCTTGGTACCACTTGTGGTACCAGTTTCTTTAAGGAACCACAAAATACTTCTATAAAAGATAGCCAAAGTCAAGTCAAATTTCAGAATAGCTTTCACAACATCAATCGCAATATTGAAGCAATTTCTTGAAGCAGTATTGCTTGCAATTGAAAAGACCTGTTTCTCAGTACTAACATGCATTTCCTGAACAATGCAAATGCCAATATTCAAGATGTCTTACCTCAGAAATTTGTCATTGTAGAGCAATGATTTAAGCCTTATTGGATGCAGAAAGAGTTACTTCACAAAAGAGTTTAGGGATTATTTTGAAATTTCAAAATAGTTTCTTAGTTATATTAAAAAATCTAGAAAAGAATTAAAGACTCTGAAAAAAAATTTGAAATTGCATAAAATCAAACTATTGCAAATTTCAAAATAATCATCCGACTCCTTATACAACAACTCTATTTGCACCCAATACCTAAATCATAGCTCTTCAATAACAACTGTCTGAGATAACACAGCTTGAAAATAACCCATTTTTTCCCCAATTTCATGCCAAATTTCATAGATCTAGATCCCATAGAAAAAATGTGACGGTCATTTCTTGATTCAGACTAGACGGTCCCCTTAAACCACCAGTAGTTTAGTAGGTAAAATATGAGCCTTGGGATAAGGTTTCTATTGATAAATTAATAATCAATGGTTAACAGAAGTTACATCAGCAATTGTAGAAATTACAGTCTTCATCTAAGTCTACCATTGGTGGGCTAAAAACAAAGCAGAAGTAGCCACCTAGAGTTGGTTCCTGAATGTTCGGTGTTTATTGCCAATTAGGATCACAAAAAGTTTGCTCTGTCCCATCATTAATACCAATGTGATGAGAGAATTACTAATTTTGATGTAGGAGACCATCAAGTTATAATTAAGACTGCTGCATGGAACTGTGGTAGCATATTTAAACAATGTAACTAGGTTGAAAGGGAAGAATACAAATAGCACCATGCTTACCGTTATCTATTTATTCTTTGACAGACAATAAAAAAATTAATTATGAGCACATATCATTATTGATGCTCTAAAAAAATGCTATAAGTATGTGTTTAAGAATATGATTAATCAGGAAAGATGATTCCTGATATTGAAAATAATTTCATCAAGAGACATATATTTTGGGTTACTATATACATGTCACACATTTGAAATAATGCAAATAACTTATTTCAAAAATGTGAAGACATCCTTCAATATCATGTCATTTTTTTGATGGAAAAAGTTGATGTGCAAAACTTTCACATATTTATCAATGTTTTTGAGATAGCTACTATTACTAAACATTCTCTACAATGTTTATATATATTATTAATGGAATAGTGTTATGAACTCGTTTATAAAATTCTAAATCCTTCTTTTGGCCCTGACATACATCTGTGGAAGAGATTGAGAGCAAAATAAGTAGAAATTTATAAGAACAAATACCAATCATACAAAAGAACTCATGGACTAGTGGAATTGCACCACTCTCTTGCAGGACACAAAATGCTTGGACAACATCCCCATAACAGTTTCACTGCAGGACACAGCTGGTCAAAAATAATCTTCATGGATCGTGATGCAGGGTAAGAACTTCCTATAATACATCATTGATCTCTATCACATAGAAAGTTTCAAAGAAGTAGTGCAGAGAATCTACAGTGCTTATTCCAGCTTACTAAGCACAAAAAAATGAGTAACTCAATCCATTTGCAACAAGACTAGAAATTATTTTTATAATGAGAGCAACGCAAAGACTTGATGAATGTCACTTACTGTACATTAGAATAAAATTTATCATGAGTGGGGAGCATTGCATATTGAATAGAATGAGAATAACTTACAAAACCAGAAGCATAGAATTCACATACAGAGGCATGGTAAAATAAATACAACCAAGCATAATGAAAAATAATGGAAATCTTATTATTAACCAGAAGTGCCAATTATGCCACTAAAATCAACATAAAAAACAAAGCAAAATCCCACTCAATGTAAAAGTAAGTAAATCAAAATACGCAGATCATGACCAAATAACAGAATAAAATTAAACATCAAGCAAAAATAACAAAAGTAAATAAAACCAACACAAATGAATGAGCAGAAAATTCAGAGTGTACAAGTTAATCAATATGAAAATCATTCAACTCACCTCACAGAATTGCAGAATAGAAGAAAGTTGGACACTTAAGGCTCAAGTTTAATTCAAGCACAATTATCCAACACATAAAACCTGCAGCAGATGCATAATGTTCAGGCTGATACTAAAAAATACACAACATATGCATGTCAAAAAACAGTTCCACAGAATACACAAAGCCACAAGCAATAGTGCATGAAGAAGAACCATACAAAACTTGCCAGTAGCAAAATCAGATCATCTGGCAGACTCAAGGGATTTTGCAAAGTTTCTGTCTCCTAGTGCACAAACATGTTTGTAAATTTTTCACTGTATCAACAATAGGCAAACTCAATTTGTCATTCAACCCTACAAAAAAGCACAAGTCAGAATTACTTTCAACACATCAGGCATACCACATGCCATTTCCAAACATAGCAAAACGAGATGTTTTACTGTCTATTCTACTTTTCTGTGACAGTGCATGGATAACTTGTTGTTCCTTACATTCCACTGTTGAAGGATGGGATAGACCTTCAATCCTTTTGGGTAAATGTTTAGGAAAACTGGCTAATCGATTTTTGAATTTTTTTGCTTGTATCATGGTTATTAGATTGAAATAAATAACTTTTATCCTATGCACTTTCTAAGGCAAAATGAGTATTTAACAAGTTATAGCAGTGACATTGTGTAACAAAACTGAACTGACCTAACCTAACCCAACATAATCTAAAGTAACCTAAGGTAACCTAACGTAATTTAATGCAACTTAATATATAACTTAACGTAACGATCATTCGAGCGTGTCACAACAGATTCTATTGCAGGCTCCCCTCAAAATGATTTTCTTCCAGTTGAAAGACTAGAATTGCAGTAGGTAACCTACCTCTATAACTTGTTAAATACTCATTTCCCTGGGAAAGTGCATAGAAGAAAAGTTGTATATTTTGATCTAATTACCATGAAACAAGCATCACAAATTCGAAAATTGATTGGTCTTTTCTCCTTAACATTTCCCTGCTTTTGGAAAGAGCTATGGCTGCTACTGCCATTAACACACATAGCTATAATTGCTAGCACTACCATATACTAGTTGTGATCACGGCTGGGGTGTTGGTCAATTCTTCTCTGACTTTTCAGTTTCTTACAATTCTACACATCGACAGGTTTTTCAATTGGGAAAATTTCTCGTTCTAATTTTGGTACCAGCATTTAGAGAAACACAATTTAATTCATCATTTTTGAAAAAGGAACATTCATTTAAAACCTCCAAAATCCTCTCAGTTTTGATTGGTAGCTGCACTATTCTACTAGCCAGGACTCCTGGTGACAAGTAGATCCTGTTTATGTTGCTGATCCTTTTGGGGCTTCTAAAAGTGTCTCTAACATCAATGGGAGTCCTCAATTAATAATGCAAGATTTTTAATTTGCTCAAAAGTGAGTACCATGAAATGAAAGACAAGAATTTATTGATAAAGTTCAAGATCTGCCTTAGTCAGCAAATACTGATCTTTCAAAAAATTTATGCTGCAAAATGTAATGGAAATAGGAAAGGCTGATAAAAGAAATTTAGTTGCTATTGTTTGTAATACAAAAAAAGTGCTTTTCACAATCATTTCTGTTCATTCTAAAATGGCAAAATGATTGTTTTAATATTTTTCCCTTCATGTCTGGTTGAAATGATGCTAAGCATTTTAATGATTTTAAACATGTTTTCCACCAATCTTGAACAGTTTGTTCATGAAAACATTTCAGATCATGTCTACAAATACCCTAGGTGGAGAAATTATGTAAAAACATTTTCACCAAGTAGCTATTTTTAATATTACTTTAGACCACTTGAGAAAAACATTTATACAAAATTGCTTGACTGGAAGATTTGGGGCTCTGATCCAACATATCAAAGTAAGTCGATTGCTGATTGTAAGGCCATCGCCAAGATAAGTCAACTGATGCATCTGTTCAACGAAGGATAAATAATTCTTCTCGCAAATAACTGAGCATGCGTATCACAGTTCGTATCACGGATGCAAAACATCCTTCCATCTCAGACTTCAAAAATTCATTTGCTTCTTTAGCTCAGCTTGAAATCAGCTTGACATCTTCATAGCTTGTAATCAGCTTGAAAACGCTGGAAAAAATTAAAAATTTTTGCCGAACA
>JACJUY010004510.1:11180-77363 GCA_014220935.1 Platorchestia sp. MABIK | reverse complement strand
GAATTCCGTTCGGCTGTAAAAAATTCCATGTCTGCGAAATGCAATCGCTGGCGCGGCTACACGGTCGAGGGGAATGCTCTCGATGCCTCAGCAAAATGCAAAATTAATTCGAGAAATTGATTTCACATTCCGCAATTGAGCGAGCAGCATTTTTTTTATTTATCATTGGAAATTTTCCGGGTGTGATTCAAGACGCAGTTCTCATTTTTTTCATTTTCATTTCTCATTTTCCTATTAACGAGAATTTACCGAGTGCAAATACTTAGATTAATAGGAGATGACTTGACTTTGTCTACACTTGTGAGTTAAACATTGGATTCATGAGGAGACTCTTAACTCACTTGATAAGATTCATATTTAGTATTATTTATGAAAAATTGGTGTTTGAATTTTGATTTCTTTATATTTTTAGTCTTTATAGTTTTAGTCCTTTGTTAAATTATGTTTATGAATAACTGGCCATGCTAATCTTTTCGTTTTCTTTTCAATTTCAGGTAAGGTGTTTGTGCTGGCAATTACGTAAGTAACTTGCGAACTGTTTCCTGTCTTTATTCAAGACAGAGTCAAGAGTATTCAAGAGAGAGTTCACGAGTTTTCTCACAGTTTCTGAGTCTTTCTTCTGGCACTCTTCTAAGTTTTTCTTTTCGTTGCAACCCATCGGAGACAAGAAAATTTAAAATTAGGATTAACTACGACCAACAGTGTTTAAACAACTGGCATGTTTTAAACAATGTTGTATTATTGCTTTTAGCAACTTGCTATTGGAAAGGACATAGCAATTATTTTTCCTAAACAGTTCCATTGAGACCAATTACTTTTCAATTGAAAGTTTTTTTATTTTGACGAGTGTTTAATTACCTTCACACAATGATTTTATCGACAGTAAATTTTTTTGTCCGTGTGCGTAACTATTAAAAATTGTGAACTTCGACATTATTGGGGAGGAATTGACTTAATTAGAAGTTTTGACTTAACTTTTATCTTCAAGTTTGGTAATCATATTTTTACCATTGGTAATTGTTCATTTGGTTTTCAATTTGTTCGTTCATTTTTAGTAATACCTATTAATCATTTATCTTTGTGTTTTTGGTGTAACCATGGTTGTAAGTTGGTGTAACAGGCGGAGTTAAAACTTGAAATGTGTTTTTCTTTTCGGCGTTAGGTAATAATGACATTTTCCTTGTTTCTAAATTTTTCGATGCAACTTTTACTGCGTTATTTCCTAATTTGTTTATTTATTTCCGTTCATTTACCGTCATACATTTGTAAATCTAGATCGTTAATGTGTTAATGGAAATTAGCGAATTATTAATTGGTAATTCACCTTCGTGCAAGGGAAGGATAACAAGAAAAATCATGCTCTATTGAAACCGATCAGTTAGCATTTCCTTTTGTTTTCTGGTTGATGTTAACTCGCTTTTGATGTTTTATATAATCTATTGTAATCGATTAATTTTATGGTTTAAACGAGTTCTACGACACACAGGTATTGATCCCGTAAATTGGTTTACTAAATATTTAAATATCCGATCTGACTTGTATTATCTCGACTTTGCGATTATAATCTCTAAAAAACAATATGAACTCTACGGAGCATGTATCCCTATTTCCTTTCGATAAATCACCGGTACTCAATGCATAAATACAAGTCATTCGATTTTTAATTCAGTTGAAAATTTGAATAAAACGAATTAATTGGTTATTACATTAAGTTTGATTCAATTTGAATTAATCAGTGCTCGTTTGAATTAGTCAATCATTTTGCCATGCTACGGACTGCGAGTTATAGATGTTTACCTCGATGTTACCTTATAGATGTTTACTTTAGCGCTTTACCTCGATGTTTACTAAGTGTGTGCGGTAAAAATAATTGATTAAATTTTTCTTGAGTTTTAACTAGCATTTTTACAATCAGGTATCTATTCACGTTTTAAGTCGTGGTCTCGTACGATCCATGTGTTATATAATGGCGTTTTTTTGTTATATCGCTTCCGCAGCCCTTGTAACTTTTTGCTTTGCGTTGATGTACTTTAATTTTTTGCGTTGCATTGGTTTACCCAGTGTTTTGGTGTTGTGTTTTTTTTTCTGTGACGGACGGTGCTATCTGCGTTATTGATTAGAGTTGTTTTTGAAGCTGTTCAAACCTAAAAATTTTGGTGATTTTTTTTCTCGGCCTATAGTTTTCGTATGAGGGGGAGGTATATGCCGCCCTTCGTGCGTTCGTGCCACGTAAAAGCGCTCGTCGTGTATGAATAATCGCACTTTGACCGAGCTCTTCCCGCCGATAGCACCGGCCCAGCCCCTGTTCCGACCTACAGTAAACTCCGCCAAATCGTCTCCGACTTTGATTCTCCGGAAGTAGTAGCCACGACGGCATACGGTAGCTACAGAAAGAATGATGTATTATCTCTAAAGTAAACTGAAGTTGAGTTAAAATATTAGTAACTTGGCAGCTACTGCATTATTTTCCTAGCATGTATGGTGCATGAAACCAAAGTATTTCATACCGAGGAACATCAAATTCATTATACCATTCTGAACATGAATTATCACAACATCAAACCAACCGAATTAATAGTTTCAACATTTTTTCTGAAACATTACCTATACCTTATTTTGCTCAAGTTCCCTTTTAAATGAATTTTGCAAATATTTCCTATCTGTACGTTGCATGGAAAATAACAGGGGAGGCACGACGTACCCCCGTGCACCGAGCTCAGGGGTGTAGGGGAACGCGACACCCCAGTTTGGGCACCACGGCGCTGGGGGCTGTAGGGTGATATTGTTCTACGACACATGGCATTTACAAACTAATATCAGCTTCAATTCCAAACTTACACAAGTTTGCAGTCCGTGAGACACACGTTGTTGTTGAAAACTGCATGGGAAATATATATTTGCGGTCGACATGTTCACTACAAGCACTGTCTTTTCATCATAACTTTGGTTTGAGCAACGCAAGTTGCATTCTGATCTCAAATTTTGTGTCTGAATATAATGAATATTGTGAAGCGCACACCCGTGCGCATTTTTATTAATCAGTGAAACTTGTGGATCTGCCACATTTTGCCTTTCTTTTTCACTATCGAGTGTCATAAAAATGTTTAGGTGTTAATAATCAGGGCCGGAGGTTATTCTGTTTCTTGTGTTTATAACGGAAATGCTTTCCTACCCAATACATTTCACCAGGCCATCCGGTTGTCGAGTAAAACGGTCCTAACCTTGAGTTAAAGTTCGTTCAATGAAGTGTTAGTCAGCAGGTATATATTTTTACCTGAATTTATTTGCACTATGAAACCCACAATAAACCAACCATGGAAACATGGTACATCTCTCCCTTAACCGTTTGTTCGATATTGAACATGGCTGCTGAGATGCACAAATATGTTTGTGTTGAGAACATTGAAAAATCATCGATATCGTTGGTTTTTTATTGAAAGGAAAATGTTTCATTTTTTTATACTTTCTTTCAACAATACTGAAGAATATATTTTTGTATCTCGGTAACATAAATACATTATTGAGAAAGAATCACCTCACATACATCAAATACGCAGCAATGAATTTACGGGAAAGTGACGGAATATAGGCACTTTTGATGTGCGCAAGATAGGGAAATCTTTGCATTCTAATGGTAAGCTGCAATGAATAATGGCATTCGTTCTGAACAACTGGAGGTCGTGCGTGTCGAGCTATTATCGAAGGGTAATAAAACGCGTCAAACAAGTGAAATAATTACTTCAATTCTTTGTTTCTGCATTGATATGGAACTGCAAGCATCGAAATAATCACGAAAACCATTCAACTTTTCACTAATGTAATTTTAGGACAGCTTCCCCCTACCAAACCTTTTTGTTTGTTATTGGACCTAGAGCAATGAAATTTGGTATACTGATAGGAAATGCAATTGAAAATCGTTCATCTTCTATGATAAAATGACGATTTTCTTGAAAAGAAAATGGGAAATCAAAGAAAACTATAATTTAAGGGGGGGGGGGGATTTAAAATGCTTCTTGTCCAACAGTTTTTAAGCTACAGTAAAGAATTTGGTATCATTGGATGCGGAAAAACGTGGACATTCCAAAAACTTGAAATGCTTTTCCCCAAATTTCCAGTTTTAATAAAAAAATGAAAAAATCCAGAGCAAACTCTATTATTGCAAAAATGCGGATTTATGACGTCATAGCTTTTGAACGAAATTAATTTTGCAAAACCGTTTCAAGTTTTTGGAAAGCTCTTGTTTTTTCGCATCCAATGATATCAAAATCATCACTGTAGCTCAAAAACTGTAGGAGAAGAAGCATTTTGAAATCCCAACATCCGGGGTTTTCAATATAGGCAAAACAAAGACAAAAACAAATATAATAAAAAATTTTAGGTTCAGGTTAGACCCTGAAATCATTATGCAGTAATATATAGACATAGAAGATGACATAGCAACGTCGTGCCGTGAAAAAAGCGCCAAGAGGGAGGTGTAACATGATAAAATACCACTTCCCTCTCCCCTCCTCCCCATTCTTCGAACCCCCGTAGCGGGCGAACGAGTGAACGTACGAGTCTCATTTTTTCACAGGATGTATCTGATCTCTTACACTTCATATAGCACAATAATCCCTATTTCTCAAATGGTCTGAAAATCCTGGATTCCTATGGGGGACGCTGTCCTTAAATGAACACATGGCATTAGCACGACACATGCATTCTTTCCTCGGGATGACATGAACAAATTGTAGAAGCATAGAATTAGGTGATTTCAAGATCTTGCTGCAGTCTTTCATTATGTCTATGGGAGCTTATCGCAACTCATCTTTATTCATGAACTGACGTCACGGTAGCAGAAACAAGGTAAGGTCAAACCAGTCTTTTTTTTCTTCGACCGTGCGGCCTTGCTGAACCAACCAATAGCAGCGCTCAAATTGCGTCTAATAGCACTACCAGCCCCCGATCAAGCACCACTATTGGCCAACGACATGTAGCCTTGGTGACGTCATAAAGTCTTTTTGAAATGAAGCCCTTCTATTGGCTAGCCGAACAAGAGGTGTATTTTCTCCCTCACCTATAGAAATGACCCTGCCTTGTTTCCTTTATCGTGACATACGTCCATCCACGGGAAGCTTTCTCTCAAAGTCTTCCTCAGGTTTTATTGTGTTTTAATCCGGGAAATATGCAGAGCAACTGATGTTTTGAAGCGCATTTTTTTAAGCTACTCAGTTGTTTACTTGCATGCGAGGGGCAATATCTTATATGAAAATATTAATTTTCATTAATGAAAAGCAGTTAAAAACCGATCAAAGATCTTTAAAGTTATATTTAGCCTTACGTTCTAGCTTAAACAACCTAATCCGGTTATTTCTCCCCGAATTTATTTGCGCATATTTGACCGAGAGAAAACAAAATGAACTGGAGACCAAGGACGGTCAGTATTATAGGTATAAAAAAATTATATACTCAGTAAAAAATACAGAAACAGTTGAACATGCTGACATTACCTTTCGAAATATAAAAGAAACCTCCCTGGCAGCAATCTCTTAATTTTTTTTAACAAACATAAAACGGTACAATTGATGAAAGTTGCTACAATAAATTCAACACAGTGATTTTCAGAAAAATCTTAAAATAAAAAGCGTTATATCCAATATCAGCAGAACCCGGAGCACCTATTTTAAATCTAGAACAGTAGCTAAATTAGCAGAGGACATAGCAGTAAAAGTGCATCCATAGCTAGAAATTAGAAAACATGCAGAAATGTAGAAGTAATCTACTTGTAAAATGGCAGTGAAATGTTAATGCGTTGATACAGCAAGAGTTCGAAGGCTTATTTCCACAGAAGTTGTAAAACGAAATTCATTACAACCAATTTAAATTTTGAATAATGCTTAACTTAAAGAAGTTAAAGTAAAAGACGCACCGTATGAAGTAGACATCAGCTGCAACACGGGTTGAGTACTTGATTGATATATTTGAAATTAAAATCTATTCCCTTGGATATCTTCCTTTACACACTAGGACAGGAAGCTCATAAATACCCAGTGGTGGGCACGATAACGAAAAAACGTTATCGCGATAACCGATAAATCGATAACGAAAGCATCGGCGATAACCGATAATCGATAATTGGCGAAAAATTTATCGCCGATAATCGATAACCGATAAATCGATAAATCCAAAATTCCGATACTAGCGATAACGATACTGGTTGCCAGATGTCCCAGTCCACATGAGGCCACACTTTTGATCAAAAAGGCCACAAAAGAGGCCAACCTTATTACACCATAACACGTACATCCTACACGTATAGTAATTGTCCCGAACTCGTCCCGCCCGGTCATGTCGAATCCCAGCGGGAAAAACTGAAATTATCGATTATCGATAGTTTGGAACCAAAAGTATCGGCGATACCGATAAATAGATAACTCGGGAAAAAAAATATCGTATTACCGATAACCCGAAATCGTTATCGCGATAATTTATCGCGATAACGCCCAGCTTTGTAAATACCGTCATATTACTACAAAATAATGCCAGGCCGGACAGTCTCCTCTTACATTCACACAAGAGCTCCGGCCGCCGCAGCAGCAGTTGATTTTGTTGAAGGTATAATGGGGGAAATAAATTATTTTGCCTCTAATACAGAAAGTCGATGTCAAAGAAACTTGAAGCTAATTTCTCCTGGCTACAAGTCAATAAAACGCGCCTACTAACTAGGCAAACATGATTTATAATACAACAAAATTTTGTCTTCACATTCCTACCAAAATAAGGCTGGCACAAAAGATTCCCAGTAACCAGGCACGAGGAAGAGCGGCCGTCGCACAAGGCTAACACAAACATTTCACCATCAAAAAGAACTCTACACATAAATGAACATTCTTTGAAAACATAAAAGGTAAGGTTTTGGATTATAGGGAACTCCTCAATATAAAATTACTGAAGTCTACTTAGTGGTAGTAAAATAAAAGGTATTCTAATGCCTATGACAAAGGTTCAAATCAACCACAAGCTGTGAAAGTAAAATGTGTGCTTTATGTTTGGAAAACCGAAAATACATGAAACACTTGACAGAACAAACCAACATACCGTCCTTAGTGATGTTCAAAAAGTGGGAAATAGTTGCAAAAAAATATAAAAAACACAGCACAACGCGCATGTCTAATAGATTGTACACGCAGAAATGCAATCAAATTGGCATTCTGTTGAAGAATACGTAATGGAATCCATACATATGCCATCATTGTACCAAAACAATTGCAAGAAAAATTCAAGTTTGAAGTTTTTCAAGTTTTAATCCAAAATTTATTAATATGAGATAATTTTGTTCAGCCTCCCTCCCTATCCGCAACACAGGCGTTCAAAATGAATATGAATGAAGGCACCATTTAGGATGGAGTTGAGGGGACACAGATTCTATGCACAAGGAGTGTTCGTAACCAGGAACCCCAGCTCATAGAAACATTAAGTTAAGAAATAAGGTTGATATGAGATAAAAGTGGAAAAGGAAGTCGGAGGTGCGGAAAATCAAGACACCAATAAACCGAAAAATTGGTCCTTACAAACAATATTTTAATTCGACATGAGGAAGACTCGGCTAAATCACAGCTCAGAAACCGCACATTTTCTGCCTACTTATTTCCATAGTCGGATTCGGGATTAAAATCCGTACGAAAACTGTTTCTATGACATAAAACAAAGATTCCCAAACTTTACCATGCCAAGGACTCCCAAGATATTTGAGCCCCATCCGACGACCCCAGACAATCAAAAGATATTATTACCATACCAAGATATCCATTTCATGATTATTATGCAGTAAATTTACAATTTGCATATTATTTCTACACAAAGGAAGTATAAAAATAAGCTTTTAAAATATTTTCAAAATTGTTTGTTTTAAATTCAATTCAAAATGAAATTGGTAGAAATAGCCACAGTAAATAGATGATTATTCTCATTAAAGTGTATACTGTCAACACATAACAAAAAAAACGAAATACCTTCGTAAAAAAGTGTAGAATTAAACACAAAAGCTATCAAGCACATCTTGTTTAGTGGGATGGATGGGCTTGATGGCTCCTACACATCTGATCAACTCGGAGCTTGATGTTAGTGAGTGCCAAACGCATGTCGTTGTTCACCTGTAGGCGTGCTACGGGCTTGTTTTTTTCAGTATTGTCAATGTGGAAAATCCTTCTTCACAAAAGTAGGTTGTGGCGAAATGCAAAATGTATTTCAGTTTTCTCACCCAGAGCATGATATTCAGTTCTTGAGTAGATACAGAACTCTGTCAATTGAACGGCAGAGAACATTTTTTTCATACCCCCATCATATGATGGTTCAATGAGTTTCTCTTGCGACTTAATATCAAGATGTGCACCTAACCCCGCTGCGAAAGAGTTTCTAATCTAGCTCATTTGAAAAATTTTCAGTTCAGGGTAATACACCCAGAAGTAGCTTTGCAAATGAGATAGATGGGACACAATGATGGCGGTGATGTCTTCACTTGATGTCATACATTCTTGGTGATAGACTGGGAATATCTCAGTGAATCCTTCCTGGAATTTGCCTTCCCACAATGAAAGCTTTTGCATGAATGCACGTACTTTGTCCTGCACATTCAAAATGCATAATTCAAGACCATGCATGCTCTTGTTTAGTTTATTTAGATGTCGGAATATATCTGATAGGTATGCTTGCTTTAACATCCATGACTTATCCACAAAATAGATGCAAAGATCTGATTCAGGTGATGAAAGAAAAACAGCTAATTTTCTCCGCAGTGCAAATACACGATTCAAAACTGCTCCACGCGATAACCATCGCACTTCAGAGTAAAGCAGCAAGCCATGAAAATCAGCATCCATTTCGTGACAAAGGGCTTCAAAAAGTCTATTTTTTCACTGTTGGATTTTTAGCCATGAATTTTATTTAACCCTTTAACGCCCAAGTGGACTCTACGGTCCTCTTTCGAAAATAGCCTCAATATATTGTATTTCTTGTTAAATTAGTTCCCTAATGTGTTCTTTGGAGTTCACTGCCGAGTGGCAGTTCCTTCCTCATCCCGATATCAGTGATTACCTTATGCCGGCGCCAGTTTAGTGACGGTGATTGTGATAACCGTAATATGAGTACAAAAATGCAGACGTTAAAGGGTTAAAGGCTCTAAGAATGATACATTCGGTGCCCTGTGTGGAAGTGTGAACTTCTGTTTGAATGTATTTGCTTGGCTAGATACTGTTGACTCTTGTCGTTGAAGAAATTAATGGATTTTGTGGCCTTAGTTGGTTGTTTTGTTGTAAATGTCTTCGTAGTTTTGATGGTTTCATTCCTTCATTGGAGGGTATTTCTTGACAATTGACACACTTCGGGTACTCCACTCCAACGTTTTTTACCAAAAAGGTAAACCCATATGCAATACAAGAGGAATTAAACTCTCTAGTTTTGATTTTCTTTCCTTTGTGCCCCAACTAATTCCCTCATTTTCTCTTGATGAAGTAGCAGTGGAAAGCTCATCAGTCGACTTCAGTTTAAAAATTTTTCCATCATCAGTTCACACTTTCTGTCAGAATAAAATGAAACATGAATTAATATAAATAGTAATTAAAAAGAAACAGAGCAGCCTACAGTGACAGGCTATTTAGGCAAACTTGCCAAATACAGTTTTGTAAATTATTCACAACTCATTACTAGTATACTGACATTTTTTATATAATAGCAACATAAAGCGAAGCCATCTGTGTACAATGCGAATGTGTAGCAGCCAGACCGATCAGACAGCCAGAACCTAAATGGACTTGGGGCCAGACTGCCGGTCACAAGACTCACGATAGTGACATTTGGACTGGCCAAGGATCGAAGTTGCTACGTCGTAATAAATTCCAATTAAGCCAATGATATTGATTTGAAAATAAGATGCAGAAAAACTTACCAATACATGAGCTTTCTTCAACATTTTCAAACATACCAAAAACCCACCACACACATTCTCTAGAACATAACACACACACCACAGAAGTAAACACAGTATTTACAAAAGTATACACAGCCAACAAACCCTGCTTCCAGGAATAACATGAGGCAAAATTCCACACCCTGCTTTCAGTAATAACATAGGGCAAAATTCAACACCCTGCTTTCAGTAATAACATTAGGCAAAATTCGAACATGCTGTATAGAGGGTACAATACATTACAGATTAGATTATTAGTTAGTTTAAGCCTCCCTATCCTCAACAAATGAGATCCAAAGAGAGGAAGGAAGAAGGCACCATTTAGTATGGAGTTAAGGGAACGTGGAATCTATGCAGAAAGGGCATAGAAACAGTAAGATGAGAAAGAAGTTCATGAAACAAGATCAAAGTTGAAGAAGGAAGTAGTAGGTGTTGAAAAACAGGACAGCAGTGAACCGAAAAATTAGTCCGTAACAAAACAAAAACCTATATCATTTTAACAAAAAGAAAGCCTACCTAACCTTTGGCTCGGGCCCTCAGATTGTCCCCTGGGAGCGCTAATTCCCATAGATACAATAGTTGTATTCCCCTGAGGGGACAATACATTACAAATATGTACCCAAATGATGAAGAATGTTAACAAAATATTCCCTACTAAAGACCGAATGTAACACACCCGATATAAGTAATTTATGTAGTATTTTCAGTACGCTTAATGGAATGATAGCAACCGCTCGAAAGTAACCTGAATAAATTACGGACTTAATGTAATCTTTGAATGCGGACGTTTTCATTGCCCACAAAAATATACCAAAGTGTTACCCACGTTGAGAAATTATATACGAGGCGTTTATAACTCTCAATTTTCAAATCGTTATCGTTATTCAATTTTCAAATTTGCAGTTATTAACTGGCTTTCGTGTTGAAATACTTTTTGGGGAAATTCTGGTGTTTTCCCCTTAAAAAGAATGTCTGTGCTCGTCCAGACGATACCAAGAAATGGTACTAAAGGGTTATCTGTCAGCATTTTTAATTTAAGGTTTCATTTTGATGTTAAGGTTAGGATAAGTTAGGTTAGCATAATTAAACACCTAATAATTTATTATTTTTCATTTTTGTTTGGTTTCAGGCCAAAGTGAATCTCTCGGACCTTCCAAGAATCGAAGAGAAATGTCCCAGTGATTCATTGTATATTTATGAAAAGTTGGTAAATCGTATTAGAAATAAATTTAAATCAACAAGGATATCTTCTCATGATAATTCCATTCATACTGTCCAGAACATTAATTCAACAATCATAAAACAATTTAATTTTTCCTCTAAAAACACCTTTCCCCTAGATAAGTGGTCACATAACCCACATGTCCCTTCAAAATATTTCAATTTGTTACACATTTTATGTTCTCACATAATATGCACACCACATAATATTTGTGTGTAAATAGTATTAACTTTGACCGACATTTTCTCAAACTATGGGTCACGGATTTTGACAGCCAATTTCTCCTACAGTTTTCATACACACCATACTGTCTGATACTGTTTCATACACACAAACATAACACATACACCACAGAAGTAAATACAGTGCTTCAATTATGCCGGAAGCAATGGGTGAGCCAGCAAACTTAAATGAAATATTATGACAGATAAAAAAATTTAATAGAGATGTGCTGGCTGCCTGCACACCAAAATATCGATACCACCTATTATAATGACAGAGAATCAGTGTTGTATATTTTTATAAATATTTTTGTCTGAAGGTAATTTTCCATTGTGTCGCGAACCCCCTAGGACCTTCTCAGGGACCCCAAGGGTCCGGGGACCCCAGTTTGGAAACCACTGACATAAAACATTGGAGAAGGTTACCAGAAATGTACATTTTCTTACAAACACAAAAAAGAACACGAAACGATTCAAGATTGTGACCGTCAATCCTGGAATATAAACAAAGAAAAAGAATTTGCTGTGTAAGTCTAACAAATGTGACAAGGATACAACAAGAAACACTACGAAATAGAATGTCAACAGCTGATTTTCATGCGTCATCCTTAAAAGCCATTCAGCAACTGAAAGAAAGATCTCATTTCATTCGAAAATGACACCTTATAAATTACTAAGAAATTGCGCAGAATAGTACGCAAAATGAATAATGCAGCGTTTGGAAAGAAATAAAATTTTACTGACAACAACGCTACCAATGCGTTAGATTACATTAGATAAGAAAGTATAGGCCTGTTTAATTATAAAAGTGGTTTTTAGAGAGGAAGGAAGAAACTATTCAGTAATGACTTATGGAAAAGCAGGGTTTATGCACATGGATCATAGAAACAGCAAGTGGCATAGAAATTTATGAAACGAGGTAAAGTTGAAGGTGTAACGGAAAATGAAAAACAGGACTGCAGTGAACCAAAAAAAGACGGTCTTTAACAAAATAAAAACATTTCTTTTCCACAAAAACATGATCTCCTTAACTCTTGGTTCAGGACCTCACATATTCTGCTCGAGAGCACCAATTCCTATGAACACAAAAGTTACATTCTGCAGAGGGAGAAGCCGTAAGATCTTTGATCGCACGTTAGAGCTACAATATTAAAAAAATGTGAAGTGTGATGTAGTGATTAGACATTTGAATAGCCCATAAATGTGCATTTCACATCTAGAAAGGAAACGCATTAGTGCAATAATGTTTGCTAGCTAGGTGTTTTTGAACTCTACCCTTTCGAGCAGAGGAATATTCACAATATTCGCATTTGAACAGCTGACCTTCACCATGTTTGCTGGCTAGGTGATCTTTAAGACTACTCTTACTAAAAGAGGAATATTCACATAGTTCACACTTGAACAGCTGACCTTTACCATGTTTGCTGGCAAGGTGTTGTTTAACATTGCTCATTTGAGCAGAGGAATATTTACATAATTCGCACTTGAACAGCTGCCCCACACCATGTTTGCTGGCTTGGTGTCGCTTAACCTTACTCTTTTCAGCAGAGAAATAGTCACATAATTCGCACTTGAACAGCTGACCTTCCCCATGTTTGCTGGCTAGGTGTTGTTTAACATGGCTCATTTGAGCAGAGGAATAGTCACATAATTCGCACTTGAACATCTGACCTTCACCATGTTTGCTTCCGAGGTGAAGTTTAACATGGCTCATTTGAGCAGAGGAATAGTCACATAATTCGCACTTGAACACCTGACCTTCACCATGTTTGCCAGCCAGGTGAAGTTTAACATTCCTCTTTCGAGTAGAGGAATAGTCACAGAACTCACACTTGAACAGTTGTCCTTTCCTATCTTTGCTAGCTTGGTATGGTTCATGTTCATTTCTACGAGCGGAGTCATTCAAGTTACGCCTGTAAAGTCGACTTTGAACATGTCTGCTTATTTGAGGTCCTATTTTGCGTGTACCAGGCAAACACTGCTTCAAGTTTCCTTCATTTGTTGAAGAATATTTGCACACTTCACACTTGTACACCATACTATTGTCCAATGCCCCTATTTTAGGTGAATCAGAACTGGACTTGACGACAAAACGAAAGTTACAGAAATCACATCTACGCTCTTCCTCACCATGTTTATTACGTCGCTGTTCCCCCGTGATTTCCACACCTGGATATCGGTAACTCCAGGATAGATCTTCGTACCGGCTCTCATTATCATGCTGCTCCACTACATGCCGCTTTAAAACACTTACGTACATTGTGGAGTAATCACACAACCCACAATCGTAGTAACATCCCAATTTGTGCCCGACACGAAGGTGCAGCTCCATAAGACCCCTCCTACCAGTGGAGTAATCACAATGTTCACACAGTACGGGCCGTGACATCAGCCTGTCAGGAGGTGCGGCCTCAACACCACTGCCGCTACCCGACACATCTGATGGTAGCGAGTCAGCACTCCCTTGAGATGCTCCAGCTGGTCCCTGATGAACAGCACTTGTGTTACACGCACCAAAGCTGCCTTCCCTGAACTCATCCTCAGCTTCTGCGTCCTCTGAACGTGCCTCAGTGCAGTCATTGTCTACTTCTCTCTTGAAAGCAACTGCATGAGAGCCTGATCTTGAAGTGGCCTGTGAGGAAGAACTTTTCCCAATTATTACTGGCCAAGATTTTCAGGAAAAAACGCATTATCCGCAAATTGCAATTAAAATTACCTTTGTACTTGGTAACCGTGTACTTTTGAGACTAAGTTGTGCACTTGTGCATCCATTCTTATTTTAATCTTAAGCAAATGCGCTCCACTGTTGAAAAAGAATTCAAGAAAAATATTTTGAAAATAAAACAGGAATGAAAAATAACGATGGCACAAGAGACATTTGAAAAGCGCATTCTCTCTTTATAGGTTAATATTTCAATACAGAGCAAAAATTTAACGGAGCATGCATGCAAAATCTTCTACATGCAATAGCGCTTGTCATGACCACATTATTTTGGATAATGATTCCTGCACAAAGTTTTACTGTTAACATTTTGCTCTTTAAAACACAAAACTAACTTGATTATTCTTCTAAATTTAAAAGCAACTTCAATTGTATTAGAAATATTGTTTCTGAATAACTAAGAGTGGCTGAAGTGAGTTCTTACACAGGCAAAACAATAAAAAATGATTCATTCGTTAGTCCCACACACAAAGCAAGAAACACACACAAAAAACATAAACCTGGCTCATTAAATAATTAATAAGGTTTCACGTGTGACAAGAGTTCCACACGGACATCTTCAAATCACAAATTTGACAGCCAATGCTTAAAGAAGTTGAGAGGGCAGAAGAAAACTTCGAAGAATCTTGAAGCGACTACTGGCGTAAACCAGTTATAATGCGTCGTGCAAGTCAACTCACTGAGGTACAACGCAATTAAGAAAGGGCTCCACGGGGCTCCACGACACTGGGAATACAAGAAGCATGCTGAAAATATCTTTAATGCTATTAATCAAGGGACCATAACTTACTCAACACTGGCTGTGGTTGGGGAACGAGAATAAAGTGGACCACATAGAGAATTACAAAACTAGACTCAATACCCGCAGTCAAAGATACAATCACTCCACGATAGGCACAACAATTTTTGAAAATTAGATATATTGCACTAAATACCAATTAGGGAATCAAATACACAATAAATCTCAATTTAACAGAATTGAAACTCGAGATTAATGGTGTGTAGTGAGACAATTTTCTGGAACCAGAGGAAAACATTGCTCAGCTGCTAATGAAACTGCTTAGCAATAAATTAAGCTAATCTAAAGTGAGATGCTTTAAAACATTCATAAAGCAATAAGAGTAAAATTAAATCAACTGAATAATAAGTTTTGTCAATTATGTCTGAAATGCTAAAAACAGAAAGAGGTGAACGCAGCAAAAATGAAATAAATGTCACAATATAGTGGCCAAGAGCAGGAAAAAACAGATTACATATGAATTAAATTCATATTTTTTGTGTAACGATAAATACTCCACTGAAATCAAACAAAAACATTCAAGAATAAAGCGAGTAATCAAATGGAGGCATTTAAGAGGAAGGACAGTAACCCATCAGAAGCATTCAAGAGAGTAACCAACCAATTAGAAGCCCTCAATAGAAGAGTAAGCAACCAATTGCAGCACCTGGGGTTTCTGATGCCAGCCAATGGGCTCGTCCTTTACAGTAACGGCCTCCAGCTCAGCGTCAGGCACTTCACTTTTGATGTAAATTTCTTCTAGATGGCTCCCAGAGCTCGGCCCATCACCTGCAAGTGACACAAGCTCATAGATAAAAATTGCATCTGAGATAACAAATCTAGTAACAGCTCTTTATGTGCTAAAATACCAAGATAATTTTATGATTTTGACAATGTCAACAATTTTGTTAGTATTTTAATACCCGAAAACTGGAATGATCTAGGTTAGGAAAAGCAATCTGGGAATACTTGTACCAAGGAATACAATAAAATTCTTTCAACTAAATAGTTCATACTTCAAAAGTTTTGGAGAAAAGGAGCTTAATCATATTTTAGCTTATACCAACAAATTTAAATGACAATAAGAAGCAAGAAACAAAGTCTTCAGAATAAATAGGAGTTACAATTCATAACACACTAGCAAATCCAATAAAAAAAATGCATTAAAAATTATACTTCACACTTCACTATACTTCCGAAGGACATCAAGCAAGTTTGAATTAAAAATGGTGCATACCAATTTTTAAATCATTCATAAGACAATTAGAATAGAATGAAATTCAGTGAGTGACATGTTTTCTCAATTATGACAGCATTTCTCAACCTTGTGGGAGGAAGTTTCACACTGAAGACAAAGACCAAAACACAACACAACTCCTTATACCAGGGAAGTCCTCATTTTTGACAGAGCTATACCACAGTTTTTTAAAAAGTTTTCAAAGTGGATTAGATGCAAGTTTAAGCCTACTTATCCAACTCAGGTGTTCCAAAAATAGGAAGGAGGAAGGCACCATTTAGCATGGTGTTGAGTAAATAAATAATCTATGCACAAGGTAATAGTAATAGAAATAGTAATTCAAGAAAGCAGTTCATTGAGAGAAGATTAAACTTGACTCAGAAAGTAATGAATACTGAAAAACCAGACACAACAAACCACAAAAAAATGGTCCAAAACAACAAATGTATTCTATTTCAAAATAAGAAGGCCTACCTACTTTAACACTGCACTTCACACATTTCCCCTGGGAGTGCTTATTCCCATAGAAACAATAGTTCTATCTTCTTGCATAAAAATCTATGATGTGAATGCTCAGGTGGCAGACACTCGAAATTGTGTCATGTAAAGGGATAATAAATATGGAACTCCAATGATCTACTCCAAACAGAGATTTACATGCAGTATTGCATTTCCAAATGTTCACACATCTACACACATGGCTGTGTACACCAAAATGCAAGCAAAATGACAGCATAAACCCAAAAACAATAAGTTACACACAATGTTGAGAACAATAGAACTACTTGCGACTAGTTTGGCCACATCTCCACTCACAGCATGGTACTTTCAATTTGTCTATGCTCCTGATATTCACAAAACGTCCGTACCAATTGCGTTATGTTCAAAATTTGTTTCATCTTCTGTATGAAAAAAGAAATTCTATTCAAACCAGAATTGGCTTTACAGACCATGTCAAAATAATGACTGAAAAGAATTATTTAATGTGCAATTTGGTTTTATTTTTGAACAAAATTTTTGCAGCCTTGTATCCTATTAGTGTGCTTGACTCATAGAAAATGAGGAAATATGTTATTTTTCCTACAAACAGTGCTGGCAAAAAGATCCGATCACCATGGTAATTTTATATACTTATTATAAAATCAGTATTTAAACATCATCTATATACATCATTACCACATACTAGTATTTTGTCATATGCCCTTTGTTCATGATGACTTTTTTGGGATGTTCTGGCATGGATTTGATCAAATTTTGGCATATTTCTTGATATTTCAGTCCACCAAACTTTTTTGATGGCTTCTGTCAGCTTGGGAAGCAAACCAGTATCATGATATTCGACTTTAATTTTTATAATAAGCCACAGATTCTCTATAGGGTTGAGATCTGGACCATTACCAGGCCAATCTAGAACACGAATGTTATTATCATTGAGCCATTTAGTAACGATTTTTGCCTTGTGGCAAGGAGCCCCATCATGCATAAAAGTTATTGTCTCATGTAAAGGCATTGTCAGTGGAATTTTTTCCTTTAGCATGGCTAAATATCATTGAACATTCATGGTTGTGTTCTTAGGAGGAAAATATAAGCTCCCCCTACCAAAATTGCTAAAACACCCCCAAACCAGGAAACTTGGAGGGCATTTCATTGTCTTAATAGAGAATTTAGGATCCATCCTAAATGGGCGGTGCACTATTCTTGAATGGTCCAAGAATGGGCGGTGCACCATTCTTGGACAGCTTCTAAATGTTAAAAAAGAGGACTCATCACTAAAGAGAACCATTTTCCAATCATCAACAGTCCAATTCATGTGCTGTTTACAAAACTCAACTCTTTTCTTGCGCATTTTGGCATTTAGGAAAGGTTTCTTGGCAGCATGGCGCGATGGCATCCCGAGTTTTTTTTGCAGCCGATATCGTATTGTGCGCTCAGACACATCATTAAGCAAATTATAATGCTCAGACTTACTTCTTTTGCTGTTATTTGTGGCTTTATAAACACAGTACATTTTATTATTTTATCAGTACGTATTTTAGTCTTTCTAGGTCTCCCACTACCTATTTTTTGGACAGGCATACAAGAACCATCACTGCTGTTATAGCGAGAAATCCATAAATTCATCGGTACTTTGAGATATTTCTAACTGTTTTGCAATTTGTCTTTGTAATTTTCCAACCTTATGTAATGCAATAATAGCACCTATTTGGTCACTTCCAAGTTGTTTTCTTGCAGCCATTATAGGGTTTCTTAAAATACAACACTTTCAGTAAAAATAGCCAGATTTGTGAAAACACAGTATGCAGCGGAAAACGACGATACAACCTCACTAAACCAGTGCTTGTAGTCAACTCGCGTAGCACTGCCTGAGCAAGCTACGTGACTCCTCTGCGCAAAACATTTTACCGCAAGTCTCTATCTATATTAGAACATATTTTACAGCTTCCTAAAATCTGTAAATAATACAGGTTTTATGGAGAGTGATCGGGTTTCTTTTTGCCAGCGCTGTACATCTCCTAGATGTGACAAACCACTATATCCATCATAATAGTATCACTGATTAAAATATTCTCTGTATCAAAATACGGTCATTAAGGATCCTTAACACACTGACCGCAATTGGTAAAACAGCTCGAGCCCTCACATTGTCCCCTTGGAAGCGCTAATCCCCCTAAGGGATCTCATACCCAGACCAGAACTAAGTCTCACCTTGCATCATGTTCTCCACTGAAGCTTCTTGCTTGATGAAGTCCTTCCTGGAACACAGCTTCTCCACTTCAGCATCCGTCAGCTTGTGCAACACAACCCCTGCACGCTCCATGCTGGGTGCTTATCTGAGCATTGAGATGCTCAGCTTTATTATTTATAATATTTGATAAACTGAAGTTATAACTTGAAAAAATTTAAAACATAACACTGTTCTTCCATCATTACAGAAAATAATAAGTGGCCACACATTTCAATAATGCAATATAACCATTATATCAAGTGGATAGAACAATTTAAAATCATTCAATAAAAAATACAGTAATACAATTTTTGTCTTTGTGTTGTAGGATGAACCACTCAGAGCTTCTTTACTGAAAAAAAGTGTGCAGTCAAAATAACTATTTCATTGATATTATACCTTTTTTCAAATCCTTTGGTTTTTCCAATGAAACATGCACTATCAAATTACTTTGTGAGTTAATTCTTCAGATTTGTAGTCTGGTTGCCTTATAACAATCAGTTAGCACAAGAAGAGTGTTTTTATTATGGGTCTCATTGGATCAATCAATAATGAATAGTTAACAGAAATCAAAGTTTCATGCCAACTTGAACATCAAGTTGTAGAAGTTAGTCTTCATTAGGGTCTCCCATTGGTGGGACATCATCAAGGCAGAAGTGGTTGGCTAGATTTAGTTTCAGAATGTTATCTGTCTGTTACAAATTAGGGTTCACAAAATGGATGCAATGATATATCGTTAGTACCCATGCCATGAGAATTAGTAAGTTAAGATGGATGCAATCATTCTCTCATAATTAAACCTAGGCCTTGAGAACTGGTATAGTAAATTCAAGCATAGCAACAATCAAGGAACAATGCTACACAAGAAATGTCCATTCACATATATGCTCATGAACATTTCAGTTCACCTAAGATGATTTTTAAAATGAAAACGTAATTCCAACATGTGACATTTCTTTTCTGCTAACAATTTAAAATCCATACACAAAGGGTTTTTGTAAACTCATGGTACAAACTTCGGCAGTGGGTAGAAAAATTGAAAATAACTTTTTGATGAACAAAATGTCTGGAAAGCTATCATTTACAGGCAATCAAATGAGAAGTTTTACAACCTCTGCATCTGGCAACATTTGTTTATGTGTGTGGTCCATAGCGTGAAGTAGTTCAACACTATAAATTGCTACCCAATTTAAAAAAAGCAGATATGCACATGGCAAACGGTTTGGCAAATGGCAATGCAAGATTGACAGCTAGACTATACAGAGCAGTTTCCCAACTGTCATGTACCTGATCATGAACTCTTCACAAGGTTGCATCAACATCTGCAAGATGCCTGTAATTTTGAGGTGAACAGAAGAGAAGCCAATGGTCGCAAGCTAGGTCAAATATCCGTTGAGGATGAAGAGCAGATACTACAGCATTTTGAAAGAAACCCACATACTAGCACTCTAGCCCCTGCACATGATCTTGGAATACATTGCTACTCTGAAGCATGGAACGTACCATGCTGACGGCCTGTATCCTTATCATGTTATACGAGTACAAGAACAGCTCCAAACCGACTCTCAGCAACGTGAACAACCTGCACGCTGGTTTATTAAAAAAAATACTGCAGGTAATGAATTTTCAAAGCGTGTATAATCCACTGATGAAACAACTTTTACGCGTGGTAGTATGTTAATCACGCATAATTTACACTTGTGGCAACCTGACAACCCGCATGCTAAGCATCAGCGCAACCACCAAGCGCATTTTACTGTGAATGTAAGGGCATGAATTATTGGCGACCATTTGGTTGTGTCAGATGTGCTTCCAGCATGTTCAACGGAGAAAAACTATGAAGTATTTCTCAGGGAGTTATTACTTGACCTAGAAAATGTACTTTCTGATATACAACAAAACATGGTTTCAACAAAATGGAGCTTCATCACATGTCACAAGAGATGTGCGCCAATATCTTCACTGTACCTTTCTGAACAGATGGACAGGACGATCTGGGCCCGTACCATGGCCAGGTCGGTCACCTGATTTAACACCTTTGAACTTCTACCTTTGGGGTCACCTGAACAGTTTAGTTTCTGAATAGCCAGTGGAGACAGATGGATCTGACTGGAAGGATAGTAGAGGCTGCAGGACGCTTATGGATGATCCACAAATAATTAATCGTTTCCAGGAATCACAACTGCATTGTAGCAGAAGATAGTCAAGTGGAGCATCTATTGTAAAGTTCATCCATTCATGAGTTTAGGTTAAGATGGCTCCGGCTGTGGAGAAACAGGATTCCATTTCTTGTATACGATAGATTTCCAGACTTTTTGCTATTTATAGGAATTTTTTTCAGCTTTTCTACCCACTGCCAAAGTTTGTACCATGAGTTTACAAACACCCTGTATAAGGTTATGTAAATAAGAGTCATTCCAAAAATTAAAGACATCCTGCAATTTTATGTAATTTTCCTACAAAAAAATTGGTAGATAAACTTTCAAAATATATTTAAATATTATAGAGGTTGCTACTATAGACTGAACATTCTTTAAATTGTTGATCTTCAGTATTTCTGACAGTGTTAGAAGCACCTACTTTTAACTTCCCCCTCTTTCTGGCTTCAACACACAACTGTTGAAGGGATTGAAACCCAAAAGAATAGATGAAAATTGATGAGAGCTATCATCAAACAGTATTTAAGAACCAGCAACAATCCACAGCATGTGCAAAAAATGATTCAACATTGCAAAAAAGTCACAGATGCAGAATACTTGAGTAGTAGTTTGTTTAAGACTTCATTACCATTGCATAAATGTTTCTACAGATGAAAGACAAAAGATCATATAGTATAAACTAATAAAGATGTGTAGCAAGGAACATAGTGTGTTCTTATACAAGCTACCCAATGCATTTAAACAGAAAGTTAGGAGGGTTTAAAACCAAAAGGTAAAAAAGAGGTGTGAAAATCCATACAAGATAAGTGGGTACTGCACAAAACAGATAACACACAGGCCTATTCAAAGGTGAGACAACTCAACAGCTGGAGGAAATTTCTCATTTAGCTCAGGCTAACTAGATGAACAGTAGCCTCATGACTACTAGGAACTTCTCAAGCTAAACCTTGTATTCTCTAGACGTCTTTCTAATTCATGATTCAGCCCTGAAACTGATGCAACATGATGCTATTTTAAGATATCAAAAATGTAGCTTAATTGAAAAAAATTAAGGCTGTGATGGCAACTGTTTGTGAAGATGTAGTGATAAATTACTGTTGCACATTTCATTAAAAAGAAAAAGATCTTTAATAGTTTCTGGTTTTATGTTCAACTTTTGAAATAGCCACCATAAGATTCTAAACATACATCAACGCAGAGAAAAAATCTGCATGAATTTCTTGCGCTAAGCAGAGGAATGGATGGGCTTAATGACTTCTCAAATGTACAAGTAAATCGTGAAAAGAATTTTGCCAAGAAACACATAACCCGATGAATTGTCTCAACAAATTGAACTCCAGCCCACATTGGACATGAAACCATGAATTAGTAGAAGGGCTGATTTCCTAAATGACTAATCTCACATAGATCAAATTTTAACATGTCAACAAGATTATCTGATTTGTGTCTATTTTCTAATTTAATTTATTGATTTGGTAACTTGAGTATTTTGTATTGCTCATTGCTCCACTGAAGAACAACCAGAGAAGTCATATAATTTATTCATGTTAGTACTTTGAAAGATGTAGCACAAATTGATATTCATATTGGTGAATGTCTTGCAACTGGTGGTGGTGGCGGTTATTTTGATGGCCAAACAGAACAAAATAAAATGTTAGCTTTTAGTTCTCTTTATGAAACTATGATAATTTCATTCAAATATTTCATAACAATTTAAAAATTGGAAGCATTTACAAACTGGCTGCACTATTAACAGACACCTTGTAATCACCAAGGTCAATCCCCTCCACACACAAAAGATAGCCAACCAGCAAGAATCAAATTCACCCCAATAGTCAAACAACCCATAGATTGAATTATAAATTAGTTGAAGCCTCCCTAACCCCAACAAAGAAAAGCCAAAAGGCAAAATAAAGAAGGCATTGCTTAGTATAGAGTTTAAGTATTATACTAGATATGTTAGTTTAAGCCTTTGTTTGCCCAACAGAGGTGTTCAAATGAGATGAAAGTTGGCGGCAGCATTCAGTTTGGTGTTGAGGCAACAAGGAGTCTACACACAAGGACTGCTGTCACACAGGGTCCCCTGCATACAAAAACAGCAGGTAAGGAAAAGAGTTTAAAAAACAAAATTAAGGTTGATGAAGAAAGATATGGATACTGAGAAAAAAGCAGTAACTGAAAAAAAATGACCTGTAACAAAATGAAATTATTCCATTTTCCTAACTCTAAGCCTGGGATCTGAAAATGACTCCAGGAAGCAATAATTACCATAGACACAAAAGTTGTCTCCTCCTGAGAGGACAATAACTTTTAATTGATAACTCTTTTACATTTACAGCTTTTGGGAGTCTCTTCCACAGCAAGGCCCAACAGCACTATGTGGATTTACTCTTACAGCTTCATAAGAATTCGAAGAGTACAGACCTAAAGAACTGAAACAATTAAACAATTACAATTGACAATTAAACATGTCAATGTCAATTGACAATGTCAATGTCAATTGACAATGTCAATGTCCATGTCCATGTCAATTAAACATCCCATTTACCAAACATGGGTCACTCGTGCAGGCCAATCACTATCAACTCTACCCAACTGTTGGTCATCTTCTGAAATAATGGTGCAATGCACTTTCAACTCCATTCATTTATCTGTTTTTTGACTAACCTCTAATATTCCTACCCATGCTTCTGACTTCATTACTTCCTTCACCAACAATTTTTTTTTGATTTCCCCATGTGGACACACAGCTTCAACACACAGCAGTTCACACTTTTTGTCACATTTGTCATACTCAACTTCATTGATTTACCTATATCCCGATGTCACCCCAGTCATACTCCTCAGACACTCCATCTGGAGTGCATTCCACTGACTCCTCTCAGCCACTTTTGAGCCTCAAGTTTCATATCCATTCAGCGCATCAGCCTGACACTCTCATCCTGTTAGGAGCATCCTTAAATATCTGCCTCCTCAGTACAGAAATACTAAAGGTTCAAGAATAGCACCAACTACACAGTCTATAATTTAGGAAGACTGACAGCAAACCTCATGAATGAGCAAAATATAACGGAAGATGAAGAAAAACTACGAAATAGTGATCTGGTAACTTGTGAGCAATCCCAAAGTCTGCACAAGAAAAGGCTCATGAACTTCTTTCAACACTGGAAATCATAGCACAAAATTAAATCAATAGAAGTAGTAACTTGAACTATTGACTTTTGCAAAAAATTCAAGCTAGCTAAACAAAACAATGGGATTCAATCAAATTTTATAAATAAAATTAAAAAACTGAGAATAACTCATAAGTCTTAAATGATGTTACACATACAATAAAATCTTGAACATAATTATCTAGAAACTGAAGACAATTCAAAACTAAATAAAACTTAAACTATAGAAACAAATAACTAAAAAAACCAAGGAGTCAAGATTTGAGGAAAGGGCACCAAAGAAGTAGAGCAGGCCATGAAGGCTCACCTGTCAGACTCCAGAAGTCAATCAGTGGCCCCAACACTGCCAGGCACTTCAGCCAGCACCAACTTGCTGGTCTCCACCTGACCCTCGCTGCTCTGAAAGTAAAGGACAAACAATCATAACCTTAAAGGTTGCAGTATGGCATAAACTCATCCTACTGTAAACTGCAATAGCAATACAAGAGGTCACTCATAAATGTTCTAAATTGAAAAGAAAATGAGACTCCTTGGATCTCAACTATATTTCAACATTATCATAACAAACAGTTTAATCCTGCAATAGATAAGAACTATAGTAATTAAAGACTGGCCTCATAAGCTATATTTGAATAAAAGATGAATGACTTACCTAATGAGAGTCTTGATCACACAGGATATTCCTTTTACAGGAAGGCAGGTTTTATGAGGTTATTCAAGCATTATATCGATTGATTCAAATAATATGTTCAGGTTTTTTTCTCTACGTAAGAGGAAGTTAAAAATAATTTAAAGAGCATTCAGTAAAGGAACAGAACTGAATACAATAGAATGAAATTTAGATACAAAGGAGAATCAAGTACATTCAACTAATGAAACGGCAAAATGCCTTATTTCCTTACAGTACAATTTTTCTAGCTGTCATAGTCAGGTAACTTTAGCATACAGCTCCTCACCAACTTTACCCCGCTTGTCACCATCTTCAAGTTTTCACCATATCTACTTCAATATTAGCAGCCCCAAGCACTCCCAAATATCACATACAACCTTTGATAAACAATTCTTATTTTAATTCTTATTTACAACCACCTGTAGTTTTTCCATACGAGACACCTTAAACACTTTTACCAGTCTACAGTTTTTCTTTGCCTTGGCTTATAATACTAAAATATCAGCACAGAGTAGCTGCAATGTATTGATGACTGTGCTTTGAGCAGCCAACATTTTCAAAACAACAAAATTCCATCTGTATACATATTTAACAAACCAGTGATGCAAACACAACCCCATCACACCATTCACTCACTATACTCTCAGTTCTCACACATGCTTTGCTATCAGTATAATAAATAATGGCCTTAAGCACCTTCCTCTTTAAACCAGACACTCAAAGCACTTCAAACAACACTGCCAGATCAACTGTATCATCAACTTCACCATTTGTTTCACTGCTAAAACCAGATCCACAAACCCTCTATCCTACCAAAAACTGAACAGCTTGTCTCCTGTTGCACTTTCTGTTTCCCCTTTTGTATGATTCAATAACACTCTGCCATACAGATTACCAACCATGCTCAATATACTTATACTTTTTAAATTGGAGCTCTCATACCTACCCCTTTACTTTTATACAATTGAATCACTACACACATTCCTCAAATCTATCAGCAATGTACCAACAACAACAAAAATTTTGCACCTACAACAATCAATCAATGTCATATATTTCATTGAATGCTCAGATGCCACACTGTATACTTCCAGTGCTTTACCCTAGAGTGTTTTTTCCAGTGTAGACTTCAACTTTTACTCTCTTGACCATTCATCTTTGGATCAATTGCATTCTCTTATTGTCACTGGCATACTCCGACCTTTTTTGTAGTTTAATTTCAGAAAAATAAAATTGTTTCAAATGATGCTTTCCAATTTTAGTCAGCATAAATTTGATGACACTAAAACTCACAGCACAATCAAAATACTTTTGTTAGTCAACATTATAAGTTTATTCATATTTTCAAGTTCAAGCCTTCTCTGAAAATCACTTACTAACAAAAAGTGCACAAAATCTGTCAAAAAAACATCTGCAAAGTTTAAATGAGCACTACAGAAAATTTTTATTTTATATAAAATATTAAATAATATTGCTTACTAAAATATTGTGTTTAAGTGATGAACATGTGATGATTGTGATCATTTTTTAATTCTTCCCATCTAAACCTTACTGCCCAAATGAAACTACTATATTTATCTTGATGATACCCTCAACTTAAATTTGCTTCATGTGTTAAGGTAATGGAACTTCTTTCAATAATTTGCTAATGAAGTGTTATGACTTCAAGTGTATGCAAAATGCCAACAGCATTCCCATCAAATACCCTGAAATTGAAATTCTATGAAATTGTTTTGAGAGCAACACACTATCACTGTAATAATGCAGCTTCATGTAGAACTTTTTTTGAAAGTGCACTCCAACAAGGTAATTTTAGCATTAAGAAACAGGCAAAAAATGTGATACACAAACATTCCATTTATTTAATCCGTCCCTGAGAAATATTTAACTGCATCTTTTACCTGTACAATTTTCTGATCACTCATATATAAATGCATTCAATGATGAAATCTCTGTTTTAATTGTCAGTGATAATACACAATGCAACAGAGGATGCTATAGCATGTCAGTCAGCAAATGATGGTTGAGAGGCTATGGTTAGGTTGCATGGTTAGGGTTAGGTTGCAAGGCTAGGGATCAGTTTCTATTATGATCCATGTTTCAGCATTTATTTTATTTACGTTTCATGAATTAGAGCTAAACAAGAAAACCAATTTTGTGGACTCTATTATTAAATTTATTGCAAGATTTAAATGCCCTAATTTTGATAAGGGATAAGCTTTACCTAGAAAGCTCCTGCAATTTGAAGTTACAAAATAGACTACTAACAAAACAGGAGTGTTAAATGTTAGGATGGAAAGTAGCCATTTAATTTGCCAATCAATGACAACAGAATAATATAAAATTTATACATTTCTGTAACTGAATATTGTTAAACAGAGGAACCAGTTATCGATAACAGATGTGATATCTTTCAGAACAAATTGAATATGGAAAAAGGAACTATTTCAACAATTGATTGGGAAAATCTTAGACCTTTTTAACTCTGATATATTATTAACCAATTAGGGCCTATGCATAAATTTTTCTACCCTCTATAAAAATGTTATAAATATCCTCAAATCTAATTTTAATGCTTCCTACATGTCTATGTATGCATTAAAGACTTGTGCTAGGTAAAAACCCATTTCAGACGCATTCTGCAGACGTTTTTCATACAATAGAACATTGCATGCAACATGGCAGCCGTACGTTCCAGCACAACTCACCTGAGAGTTATTGCTTGTATTTCGCACAGTATGCCCATTTTTTGTTCAAGAGTGTTGGATCAAAACAAAGTCAAGTGATTAGTTTACAAATCGGAATGCGTTTTTACCATAAAAAATTAAATAGTCAAGGGGAAATTTCTATTCAAATTTTTCACTTAGATTTTTCTACGCTCTGGCACAACGGCATGAAAAGCGCTGCAGAATTGCAGCTCAGATTGCTCTGAGCTAAAATATATTTATTTACCCTGTGCTATTATGTCATGACTTCCTTTGTGTAAACAATTATGTTAATAAAGTTTCTGCGTTAGTAAGTGCTTTTATGTCACGGATAGACAATGAAATACTAACATTTATAGATGTTTACATATGCTTTTTCCCCTCACAATGAATACGGATGATGTAGCAAGTTTTATGGAAGAATTTCATGATTATAAAAAATTCTACATAGGCTTTCAAAAAGTCAACGAATAGTCTCATGGTGATAGTGACAAATCTGATGAAGAAGCAGAAGGTTGACCAAAAGACTTGATCAACTTCTTCCAGCCCCAGCTCATATTGACTAGGATGAAGAGGAAGAGAGTGAAATAGAAGCAAGTCTCAATTCTACGGCTAAAAGGAAGGCACACAGAAAGTAGCTGAACATAAATAGGGAAATTACCTTCTCACAATGATGCAGCACAACATTGCCATCTAATGAAGCTATGTCATCAGAAAGTCCACAGAACTTTTTTGAATTGTCCAAATTCAGTTCAAAAAAATTTGTATGCAGCACAGCAAAATAAAACTTTAGGATAACAGTAGAGGACTTGGAAATTTCCTTGGAGGCATGTTTCTCTCTTCTATCTGTACATTACCACCATAAAAGAAATCCTAGTTTCAGATGATCACGTTCTCAAACTGCTTTCGAACAGCTTTAGAAAAAATCATTTTCTAAATATTTTGCCCCACATTTTTGAGATAATGGCATTCCAACAGATGATAGTGCTGCCAAATTGAGACCATTACTTGAACACCTGCAGAGCAAATTCATCAAGCATGGAAGTTTCCCTGAATATCTTGCAATAGATGAAAGCATGATATCTTCCTTTAGAAAGTACTTGCTAAACAATTTATCTGGAGTAAACCCATTGGTTTTGGCTTCAAAATGTAAGCCATGTGCTCCAAAGGAGATGATTTGCATTCATTTGATCTCTACCTTGGCATAAAATGAAACCCAAGCAATTTATAATATTCCAACTTTTGGTTTAGGTAGAAATATTTTGCTGAACTTGAAAGCAAAAGCAGAACTTCTACCTCAAAATGAACTCAAGATATTCTTTCATAATTATCTTACAAACATACCATATCTTGGGATAACAGAACTAGTAGGTGTCAGATATTCAAAAAACTGGTTGAAAAATACTCTAAAGAGCTATTATTTAAAGAATGAAGGGTGATTTATTGGTGATGAAATACAAAAACAACAAAGAAGTTACTGTTGTTCGCAATTGATTTCATAGCAATGAAGTCTGCAAAACGATACAATCAGAGTGCAAGGAAATATGAATCTGTCCCTTAGCCAGTTTACAGTCAACTCTAGAATGCAAACACAGGATACATTGATATGATGGACCAAGCTGTTGGCCCATCCAGGGTGAGAATGCAACAGAGAAAATAGGGGAGGTCAGTTTTTTCCTATGTGCTGACAAATTACTGTAAATAATGCACACTAGCAAGTGAAAAAGAAAAGCATATCACTCTCTCAGTATAACTGTACAGAAGTCCAAACACCCTTTATTTCTGTAAGGCTAACGGACACAAAAGTTGCCAAGGTAAGTAACATCAAGGCTGCCAGACACAGTAAGACACAATTGCAAGAACCACTGGATTGTGCAGAATGAACAAGCAAAGGTGTGCAGACAGTGCCACGTCAGGGCATCGTTCATGTGCAGATGTGATGTTGGCCTTCATCCAAGATGTCTCAAAGCAAATCACACATCTACATGAGCACTTTGCCATGCTTTCACTATGTGTGATGGTGGTAAACATTCTATATGCATAATTAAATCTTTTTTTAATGATCACTTGGTGCTTTAGTGAATGAAAAATTGTTTAATATTGTTGTATCATGAATAGCTATCTAGGACAGCTTTTGGATGGTTTTGCTAGATGTAAAACAATGCATTGATTTTCCAGTTTACTCTAGGAAGATTTTAGCCTGGAAAGCAAGTGAGCAGATTTTATGACTTGACAATATCTCACCTTCTATCAGTACAAACTTTATTAAATTTACAATATATATCAGGTATAACATCAAAAGAATTTCTGCCAAGTTTTACTGCCTTACTATCTCTCAACTTTTGGCCCTCATTGGTCAAATTAAATTAAATATCACTCTGCTGAGAAGTACTTTTCTCCAATTCCATCTTCAGAATAATCTTCAATCTCAATTCTTCCAATTTTTATGATAAAATTAATCCTAAACGAACCACATTATTTTCTAAAGCATGTAAGGAATCATTGACAATATTTTATACAGCTCATTTTAAAAATATTCTCTTGTTAATATTAAGAGTGAGAATTTATATAAAATCATTGTTGCATTTCACTTGTGGGAAAACAGTGTAATTTCTTCAGTATTCAAAAATTAATATAGTTGAATTAATTATTATTGCAATGAAAATGAATTTTTTATAAATAATGACAATTTCAACACATAAGCATTGAATAAAACAAGCTAATGATCAAATTTTGAAAAAATGATCTCAAGCTATTTTTTTAGTTATAAAATTTCAAGCCTAAAAATAATAGCCATTAACAAAGAACTAGTTTCAAGAAAATTGCCATTCCAGTCACCAGTAAAAAAATTCAAGAATAAAGTCACTACATTTGAGGTAAATTAAAATAAAGTATCACTAATGTGTACAGAAGATGATTAAAAAAGCAGCAATTTAAAATTTGTAGCAGAAATCCAGTGGAATATTAAATTTTATAGCCAAATTACCAAGCTCATTGTTGAATTATTTCTGTAGGCGAGTCCTTTTTTAAATGCCAGTTGATAGATATTTTGGCGAGTCCAGTTCTGCATCACCGTTTTATAAAAGTCCCAGTCGTAGGGATTTCTGAGGGCCGTAAGTTGATTTCAAAGAAGACTTATTTCTTAGGCTCATTATTCCTTAGGAATCTTCCTGAGCTAAAACAAGCTTTGGAGATATTGAGCTGGTTTCAAGCTTTGTGATTTTCAAGCTGAGCTAAAACAAGCTTCAGAGCTTTTTGAGCTGAGCCAAAACAAGCTAATGAAATTTTGAAGTTTGAGACAGAAGTATGTTTCACAAGTTTCTGTGACACGCAAGCTCAGTTATTTGAGAGAAGAGTATTTTCCTCCTTAGAACAGAGGCATCAGTCGACTCATCTTGGCGATGGCCTAACACTTGTACAGTCATACATCACCTTAAGAAAGACCCAACGAATAAATAATCGAAGTAACGATTCAGTTTTACGTAAAATTTTTGTAACTGAAAATGAAAAAAAATTCATGTTATGAAACAAAAATCTCCAAAATTCAAACAATTCCCACTCAGCTTTAACACTGCCAGAATCCCAACAGCGTGAATACACTCAGAGCATCTAGCATTTTTTTAAATTGGTGCAACTGTAGAATCCAACTTGAAAAAAAATTAAAAAAAACAAGATGATAAAATATTTGAGCCCAACTCAGCCTTGAAGAAAAAGAGTGAAATAAAAACCAAAGGTTATGCGTAGTACAAAGATCTGGCCAATTGGAATGAAATGAACATCAGCCAATAGATATTTCTACTAAGGTAATAATGAGAGTTTGATACAACAAAGAACCAGTGAGCTAGTTATGCAAGTCTACTACAGAGAGGGTCACTGTCTCACTAGCCTCTTTCTCAACACAATAATTCCACTTCCCCTTTCTATGCATTACTTGTAGCTTACTATCGTCAACAAGGATAATATGTCATAGCATCAAAAATTAGAACTACCACATTTCATTTTTCTTTTTAATAAAGATAATGGAACTAGTTTACAACCATGGACAAGCAACAATCAAACATAAATTATAAATTATTTAATTGAAGAAATTTAAATATAATAAAATCACACTAAGAAAACATAAAAGGGAAAAAGGACATGAATGACATTTAGAGTGAATATGTGCAAAAAAGTTATCGGGAGGCTTCTGGATTTCAAGTAAAAAGGAGAGAACTAAAAATACCGTATAAAACTTTTACTCTAATTAAAAATTGCATGCAAATGATGAAATTGAACATTTCGAGCATTCACTCATCTTCAGCAAAACAAAATATATAAATTTAAATACTTTCCGGGCATAAACTTTAGGGTTGTTTTAGGTAACAGTTTTAAAATAGGCTCATTTTTTTGTTTCAAAGACATTCTTCCTACTCTTCCTACCGCAATGCAGGCCTCCCTAATTTACAAATTTTGTTGTGCACGATGTGCATCTGAGTATGTTAAGAAACATTTAATCTTGGGCATTTTTAACTTATGTGTGTTTTTTTTGGCGCCTTTGCATATTTTTAGTAGGTTTCGTTAGCATCTTAGCGCAAAAAAAATTACGTAACTCCAACAGTACAGACGGGTCGCTTCAACATGTGGTATGCCTGAATGTTTTGGTTCAACATGTTTATATGAATGGTGTCAGCGAATGGGGTGTTTCAAGTGTTAGCTGTTGGTCAGCAAGAATTTCTGGTCGAGGAACTTGAGAACCCTTGGTCGAACAACATACGGCGAAAATTAATTATTAACCCAATGGCCCTGTGTTGGAGGCGTGAGAAACATGTTTTGATTTTGGAAGAGGCTTGGATAAGGGTCCTACGCTGCGGGCCGAGTGGACGAAGACCAACCGCGAGAGTCGACAGTCATAAATCGCCGATACTTGAGACGCTCGAAAGGCTAGCGTAACCATGGCAACAATTTCCTAAGAGACTGTGACTCTTGAAAGAAGTTAACCAGCGAATGAGGGAAGACCAGCTCCAGGATCGCCAATTACGAAGGCATGGGCGGGCACTTATGAAGCCCCGGAGCAGTGCGATTGGGTAAATGTGAAAGAAGGCAGCCCTCAGGCAGGCTTGTATGTTAGCTCAGGGAAAAGGCTCAGTCTTGCGTCGAGAACAGTCGGGAAAAGTAGGTGTCACTAATAGAATATAGTGAAAATGGAGTCATACTGAAAAATACACTCTGAAAATACGTGAAAGACATATAGCATGCGTCACAGAGAAATTGTAATGGTTGGAATTTAATGTAAAAATTTTCTCCATTTTTCAGAGAAGAGAAGTCTCACATACGACCTACGTGATCGAGACGTTATATCAGAGGGATAAAAAATTAAAACGTCGATAGGGCGGGTGAGCATTAGTTTTTTTTACAAGCGATGCGTTTGAAATAAGTGATATAATTGTGATGGCATTCATTGAAGTAAAGATTCAAATCTGTTGAGTAAGTTCAATGAGAAGTAATGTGTCAATTTTTGTAATCTTACAGGAGGGCGGAAATTTTATCTTGGCGGTTCTCCATGGAAATCATCGCATTTGGTTCCATTTCTACATAAGGAGAACCTACATGAAGTTCGGCTACCCGTTCGAATGACATTTTCTGATTTGTGAACAGCTCAGAGGATTTGAACTGGAGCTGCGCTTGAGAATGCACGTGTGATTCGAAGCTATAACCGCGTTCTGTGCTGTTGGAAACGTAATCATTAATTAAATAGATTGCACTTTGTCATGTGTCTTAATTCATTTGATGCGTGGAGGGTTGGCCAACCCATTTATTATTAGGGTAGTGTTGTCATGAGGCTATTACGATCGAATTTTTGTTAGCAATTCTGTCAGTCGTGTAAGTATCTTGAGAAGGGTAGTTTGTTCAGGAAGTCATGTACTTGCCGTGAGCATAAAATCTCTCTGATAATCTCTGCAGTATTAATACCTATCCTCGAGAAAGACATCCCATCAAATTCAGACACGCACAGAAAGGCGTGCCGTGTAAGTGGTGTTCCTGCACATTGGTGAGTACCATTCTTGTTTTAGTATATGTATCGCAATTTTTTTTGTTCGATTATTCATGTATTTTATTTGCCGGTAATTTTGTGTATTTCATGATTTCTTGGAGGTACGCCAATTCCTCAATTCCGAGAACCCGGTCTCCTTGTTAATGTAAATTAATGAGGGGTAGGACCGCACATATCTCGTGACAAGTGCGTCGGTTTCACGTCGTGTAGTCTTGGCTGTAGGGTGGCCGAGCATCGAGGTAGGAGTTACCGCACAGGAAATATTTTAGCTAGTCCTTCACATTCAGCTATTAGGGATCATTCAGAGCATTGCAATAGCCCATTTGACATCAGTAATTTTAGAATTCTTATTAGATCTAACTTTGCATCTGATTTAAGGATTTTAGAGTCTCTCTTCATTTTAAAAAATGAGCCGATTTTAAACAACCAGCTTAGTTCGTTTCTGTTGTCAATAGTTAGCAGGGAGTTTTTAAGGCTAGTTTTTTTTGGTTTGTTTTTTTCAATTGATCAATTTTCCAATTCATTTCATGTTTTTACAGATAAATTTATTTTGTTGAGGATGAGCAAATGCTCGAAATGTTCAATTTTATTGTTTAACTTGCAATTTTCAATTCGAGTAAATGTTTTATACGGTATTTTTAGTTCTCTCTTTTTTACTTACAGTGAACAGATTTAAAGCTACAGATTGCTTTTCAAGCTAGAGCAATTTTCTCATCACTCTCAACCATTATTGCATGCATCAATTTCCCAACTGCTCCAGAATCAATACCCCGTCAGTCAGCAAATAAAAGTTGTGATGATATGGTGAGCTTGCATTTTTCCTATCTGCATTCCTTGCCAACAATATTTTTATCTAACTTTTATGATCCCTAGGTGAATGAAAAAACAAATGGTGGAGAACTATAATTGAGCTTGGTAAAAGAGAATTCAAATGCCTTACATTTGATGACAAATATATATTTCACATGAAGCTACAACAATTTAGTGTTTTCAGAGTTCATATTAGACAAGAGTGTTTATTGTTGGATAGAGAGGAGCCTTTTAGTTTTTCTATCATACATACTCCTCACGCACTGAGCTGAATTTGGTTCTTAAAAACTTAAAAATCGTTGAATAACATTTTTCATTAGCCTTTTAGTTAAGAAATATAGAATATACACATTTGATTAACTCAAAATATTTACAAGCAAATGAAAGTTTTATCACAAAACCGATTTGATGTGTATTGCCAAAAAATTGAATACAGTGAAAAATAAACTACTTTACAGAATAGTAAATAAAATTTTGTGAATTTTTCCAACTTGTGTCCTCCAATTCTGAAATTACATCCTGGCTGCTTACAGATGCCTAATTTTTTTGATATAACATATATAATGTTCAGGTAAGAATAGCATTAATCACAGTTTGATTTGGCTCTTGGCACTTTGCATTGTGGCTGCATTGTTTGAACACTCAGTTTTTCAGGCACAAAAACATGTCTCGGTAAATGTGAAGGAGAGGACAATAATATATTTTCCATATTTTGGTGCTTGAATATAGGTAATTAGACCAAAATAAGGTATTTGTGAAGGAGAGGACAATAATTGATTTTCCAATTTTTGCTGCCTAAACATAGTTAATTAGATTTAAATAAACAGCTTTTCTGCTATGCACTATTTGGGGGAAAGGAGTATTTAACGAGTTAGAACGGCATGTTAATTTTCGTCTTTGATGACATATGCGCTGGAATAAACAGCTACAAATTGATTTTTGAATTTTTGTTGCTTGAATCACAGTAATAGCATTGAAATAAACTACTTTTCTTCTATACCCTTTTTGCGGCAAATGAGTATTTTACGAGTTAGAGTGGTAGGTTTAGTTGTTGCGCGATTGAGATGTTAAGAGTACGTTTGGGTACTCTAAGTAATTTATTATTAGCCAACCCCGCAGAGCCTGAACCCACTTCTTAGATCTTTTAGTTAATAACACAATAAAGCTTATCACCCAAAAATAACTATTTATTGCGGTTTGTTAATTTCCGTCTCAGATGGTGGAAATACGCTCTATCATTCGAGCGCATTGGAAGTGAGAGTCCAATCATTCCAATGTAGTCTTCCCGTACGACGTGCTTCATAAATTACTTTCCGCTTCAAACAGTTGAGTTGCAGCAAGTTATTTTCCGCTATTACTTGTTATTCGTTAAATACTCATTTCCCCTAAAAAGTGCATAGAAGAAAAGTTGTTTATTTAGATCTAATTAACTATATTTAGGCACTGAAAAAGGGGAAAATTGATTATTGTCCTCTCTTTCACATTCACCCAAAATAAGCAATTTTTCTTCTGTGTACATTATGTCGCAAATGAGTATTTAACAAGTTATGGTTATCAAAATTGTTCATCCTGTGATGTAATTGAACTAATCTAACCCAAGGTTACGTAAAGTAACTCAAATTAATTTAATGTAACAATCATTCGAGAGCATTACAGCCGTCATAAGAGAGAATTCATTAAGGATCCTCCCATCAAACTGATTTTTCTTGTGCTTTAAAGAATAAAATTGCCGTAGGTAACCTACAGCCATAACTCGTTACATACTCATTTGTGATGGAAAGTGCATGGAAGAAAAATTGTTAATTTTGATCTAATAACCATTAATCAAGCACCAAAAATTGGAAAATCAACTATGGTCTTCTCCTTCACAAATACCCACATCTCAGTAAAGCTAATTTAAATTCCAATAACTTCAGAGTTATATATCTCAAAAAGCACCCATTTGCAAGCAAAGTATGATTCGTTTACAACCTCTCGAATATATTTTATTACATGAATATGACAAAATTTTCAAAATTGTTGATGTGCCATATCAAAATTGAACAAAGAATGAATAATGTCACGTTGTTTTGAATTTCTGATGCCTTACAAACATAAATTTTTGTTTTAGCAAGAATTACAAGCTAAATATATGTCTTTACTTCATTGATTCAACATTTAACTATCCATTTTACCTTTACGTCATATTATTAATAGTTGATATAAAAATGTACATTAGGCCTTCCTTATAAACATGGAAGCTAATAAAAAACTATTTCACAACACAGAAACATCAATGGGGAGAAGTTCATAGCAATTTTTGAGAATTCACAACGTTAAACACTCAATAAAAATATATTATGTTCATTGAGCACAGGTTTACTGATTATTGTAAATTAATTTGGTATAGAAGCATGAAATTACTTCAATGACTGCTAAAAGCACTTTGAACCAGATATGAAATGCAAACAGAGGGCTTTGGTCCGGCAAAGGAAAGTGTTTTGTACGACAGAGTACACCTTGTAGTTCCCTTGGGGTTTATCGAGGCTTCGAGTCCGAGTACAACTTGCAAACCACAAGTGAGAACTTGAAGTTGAGGGCCAACAGCATCAGGGCCTTTGTAACGGCCTACAATTTCCTCCGCACTAACAATATTCACACAAGAGTTTAGCGACAGTTGAACGTGGTGAACGCAGTCACAGACAACAGCGACTAAAATCTGCTTCGCCATTCCGCTGATGTGGATTGAGAGCGTTCAGTTTAAAATTATCGTTTCCTTTTCTTAAACCTAAATGAAATAATATGATTTTCAACAAATAAGATGTTTATTAACAAATTAGCTTATTGTTAAAAGTTTAATTAGTAAAATGTGGTCTTTAACCGAAAAATAAAGTCGCGAGTGGGACGGTAGCACGCCTACCAGCACTCGGACTTACTTTCCTCGCAGGTTTCCTCTCAGCTGGAGACCCGTGCCAGAGGTACGACGCTCTCCCCACTGTACGACCGTTCAAATATGCGGCTGTCATCTCTCCTCTGAGGAGCAAGCAAAACACTCCTCAAGTTGCCGGGCACTCTCAAGTCGGACAACTCCAGTTGCTCGGCAACTACGCAGCTTTCCCACTGCACAACTCTAGTTTCTACGCAAACTAGACGGATCTATCACAGCCCCAAAGTAATACACAAATTAGCTTAATAATTCGATGGAAGAAACATTAAGCTCTCTGTAAGAGACTTTGATTCTTTCAATCTTTTCAATCGATCTTGATATCTTTGATAGACGGCTCCACTTTTCAGGTCAGTTACTAAATTTTTCAGCAGATCCCACGTAGCACACGTTGTATTATTTCTTGCTAAGCATTGCTTAGCGAGAAGGCGGTCTTTGGCAGTTTCCGGTTTTAAGGAATTGGTAGTTTCGTTTTTCTTGCAGTTAAGTTGAGAAAATATCCTTTCAACAGATGCAGACGAATGCGGCAAGCAAGTGAGACAAGTCATAAAATTTGAATGGATGCCAAATATAGGGTTACCCAAGCCATCTTCAATTTCACTTAGTGATTTCAAATAGTGAGGAATTGTGCATTCCCTTACCGGTAGGTCCGCTGCAATTAAGCGAAAGCTTCTCCACTCATCGTCCATCTTATTTAGCTGAGCTTCGTCAACAAGCGAGGAGAAGTGAGTTACAAGAGGCGCAATGGACGTCGGCGATCGGTCCACGCTGCTCGCAACTTTTGGATTTAACGAGCTTAGTTGTGCAACAATGCTGTTATCATCAAACTCAGATCTTTTCCTTATTTGGGATGCAAGTTCTGAGAGAACCTTGGAACAGTCGCTCTTAAATCTTAAGTAGATTGAGTTTTTCTTGAAAGGATTGTTAACTAAGTAACTCGTTGCTTTGCCTCCTAAATAATTGTCATCTACTTGCTTAAAATCACTTTCACTTTTCATATCAACTAGCAGGACCCGTGGAAATTCCCCGGACAATCCCACAGTTAAGCTAGGTGGACCTGATCATCATTGGCTTACCAATTCCAACCTAACCTATTCTAACCAAACCCATTTAAGCATATTCTAACCTATCCTATCCAAACCGTTCCTGATAATATGTAAACATAACAAACAGTGAACCCATGATAAAAATTTTTTCAATATCACCTAACCTATCTTAACCTATCCTAACCTAACATATCTTACCCTAACTTAAACCAATGTCATCATTCAGCTAGGTGGACCCGCGATAAAATTCGGTCAACATTCAACATTACCTTACCAATTCTAACATGACATATTCCAAACTAACCTATCCTACTCTTATCTAACATATTCCAACCAATCCTACCCAAACCTATAGCAACCAAACCGAACCTGATAATGTCAAACAACAAATAACGTGGACCCGTGAAAAAATTCCACCAACATTACTGAACTTCTGCTAACCTAACCTATCCTAACCTAACATCATCACCTAACCAAACCGATCCTGATAATATGTCAAACATAAAAAACCGTGAACCCGTGAAAAAATTCCGTCAACATTATCTAACCCACGCTACCCAAACCTATCCAAACCTAACATATCCTTACCGAACCCATCCCCATAAGACGTCAAAAATAAAAAAACCGTGTCCCGTGAAAAAATTCAGTCAACATTACCTAACCTATCGCTACCTAACTATCGTTAACCTATCCTAACCTGATATATCTTTAACCTGTCCTAACCTAACATATATTTAACCCATCTTAACTCAACATATTTTAATCTATCCTAACCGAACTTTAACCAATGTTATTGCTAAGCTAGGTAGACTCGTGAAAAAATTCGGTCAAAATTCGGGCAAAAATTCTAACCTAACCTATCCTAACGAGTATACACTAACCTATCCTATACTAACGGAAGCTTTCCTGATAATTTGTCAAACATAAAAAACCGTTGACCCGTGAATAAATGTCGTCAAAATTACGCAACCTATGCTAACTATCCTAACCTAACCAATCCTACCCTATCCTATCCTATCATATCCTAACCTAACCTAACTTAATCTATACCAACCCTACCTATCCTAACTCAACCAATGTCATTGTTAAGCTAGGTGGACCCGTGAAAAAAATCGATAGACATTACCCAAGAGATTCTAACATAACATATTCTAACCTAACCCATGCTAACCTAACATATACCAACCTATCCTATCCATTCTGCTTGTTACCAAATATATAGTATCTTCGTAGACACGATACTGCGAGTCACGACGCCTTCATTATAATGAGCAGAAACCCGTGTGGATTACACGGTTTCAATAATTAACTCCATTCCGAGCATATAAGGTTAAAGTATGAAGAAAATATATTTTATTGGCATTCTTTGATATGGAAAGATTTCTGAGATAATTACTGTAATTTAAAATCACATTTTTATGCAATGCAAAGTTTAAAAAATGAAAGAAAGATAAAAGACATAAAAAATAAAGTAAAACATAAAAAAATAAACATAAATGAATAAACAGAAAAAACTGAATTAAATGAAAAAATTAAAGTAAATAAAAATCAAACAAATTACATAAATGAAAAGTTGGACAAATGAAAAATTGGAGAAAAATTAAAAAAAGGACAAAAAAATTACAAAAATATATAAAAAGTTGAATAAAAACAAATAAAAAAATTACAACAAAATAAAAAAATTAAAACAAAATGAAAAATTAACCAATTGAAATAATAAATTTAATATTGAAAAAGACTAACGTATAAAATGGTCAATAAATTAAAAAAGTTAACAAATTAAAAAATTAACAAATTAAAAAAAGATGACAAATAAAAAAAATAACACATAAATAAATTGACAAATACTAAAATACAAAAAAATTAACAAACAAAAAATATTTAAAAAATTTGTAAAAAATATAAATAAAAAAACATGATAAAAAATAACAATTTTCCTACCATAACCTAATTTAACCTATCCTACCTACCCAATCGTGATAAAATGTCAAACGTATAATGCATGTAACCTAACCCAACCTAATTTAACCTACCTATCCTATCCAGCCTATTGGATGTAGAGCGTTACCCACGAACTTAGTTTTAAGCGTATTAATATATAGACTAGCAGGACCCGTGGAAATTCCACGGACAATCCCACAGTTAAGCTAGGTGGATCCGGTCATCATTGGCTTTCCAATTCCAACCTAACCTATTCTAACCAAACCCATCCAAACAGTAGGACCCGGCAGTAGAATCCTACCCGGACACGAGTAGGATTCTAACATATCCTCCAAACCGTTCCTGATATGTCAAACATAAAAACCATGAACCCATGATAAAAATTCCGTCACCATCACCTTCCCTATCTTAACCTATTGTCGATACCGCCGTGCGTTCGACGTGGGGTTCGTGGAAATGGGGCTGTCTTCTGTGCAGCTACTTTTCCGGGGCGCTAGCTTTTCTGTGTAGCTGCCCTTCCTGAGGTTCGTGTAGGTACCACCTTCGCCGTATTCAGTCCGTTAAAGCAACAGAAATGATTTCAGTTTGTGCTTAACTGCGGCGGTACCGTTAGGAGACGTACAACTGCCTTCGCCGTAATTAGTCCGTTAGGGCACCTCAGGATAATCCCTGAATGGCCGAACTGCGACAGTTTTAGTCGTGAGTGTGGGTACCGCCTACGCCGTATTTAGTCCGTTAAAGCAACAAGAATAGTTTCCTGTCTGTGCTCAACTACGGCGGTACAGTTAGGAAGACGAGCAACTGTCTGCGCCGTGATTAGTCCGTTAAAGCTTACCAGGATAATCCTGATTCGCTAAATTACGACAGCGCCTTCCTTTGCGACAAACTATACGAAATAGTTTGTCCTCCCAAGGCGGTTCCTAAAGCCCCTTTGAAGGCGAGATGTCTTATTAGACTAAAGCCTATTTATAAAGGAGAAAGAAAACGCTTTAGACCTTCGGATATGAGAGGTGTCTATTGATGATTCTCTTTACAATGCCTTCTCAACACACTGATACATTTTCTGCAAAACCAGTTATTTATTTCCCATTGCAAAAATAGTGTGTACAAACATGACCTACTGCACAACAAAATAGTAGACATAAAATAACACCTAAATATTAGTGCTATCTACCTAGGTAAGCAAGTAATGTTGAAATGCAAAACAAAAGTCACTTTAGGGCTAACTAAAGTAAATGCACAAACGCACTATCGGAATTGAGAAACAGACCTAGGCTGGGTACGAGAAGCTAAACACTTGGAAGAAAATGTACATTATGGGTAACTAACATAGATTGGACTCGACACCACTTGCGCTGCCTGACACCTATCCTAACCTAACATATCTTACCCTAACTTAAACCAATGTCATCATTCAGCTAGGTGGGCCCGTGATAAAATTCGGTCAAAATTCAACATTACCTTACCAATTTTAACATAACACATTCTAACCCAACTTACTCTTATCTTACATATTCCAACCAATCCTACCCAAACCTATGGTAACGAAATCAATCCTGATAATGTCAAACAAAAAGAACGTGGACCCGTGAAAAAAATCCATCAACATTACTGAACTTATGCTAACCTAACCTATCCTAACCTAACATCATCACCTAACCAAACCGATCCTGATAATATGTCAAACATAAAAAACCGTGGGCCCGTGAAAAAATTCTGTCATCATTATCTAACCCATGCTACCCAAACCCATCCAAACCTAACATATCATAACCGAACACATCCCCATAATACGTCAAAATAAAAAACCGTATCCCGCGAAAAAATTCAGTCAACATTACCTAACCTATCGTAACCTAACATATCTTTAACCTATCCTAACCTGCATATCTTCAACATATCCTAACCTAACATATCTTTAACCTATCCTAACCTAACATATTTTAACCTATCCTAATCAAACTTTAACCAATGTCATTGCTAAGCTAGGGGGACTCGTGAAAAAATTCGATCAAAATTCGGTCAAAAATTTTAACCTAACCTATCCTAACATGTGTACACTAACCTATCCTATGCTAACAGAAGCTTTCCTGATAATTTGTCAAACATAAAAAACCGTTGACTCGTGAATAAATGTCATCAACATTTCGTAACCTATGCTAACTATCCTAACCTAACCTACCTTAACCTAACCTAACCTATCCTAACCTAACCTACCTTAACCTAACCTAACTTAACCTATCCTAACCCTACCTGTCCTAACTCAACTTAACCAATGTCATTGTTAAGCTAGGTGGACCCGTAAAAAAATTCAGTATACATTGTGATGCCACCCGGCTATAAAGTGGTAACAAAGTCCCCCATTTTAACGGGGCACAAAATTCACATAAATGCCTGACACCCGTAAGGGGTCGGTAACGTTTCATAAATAATCGAGAAGCAGAGCATGGCAATGAATGGGGTTCTCACCTTCGAAAATAATGTTCAGGTGAACTCTTCTCAATATAGCCGGCTGTCCAAGAACCCAGGGGTCCAAGGTAGCGAGGAATTGTTGACCGATAACCAGCGGAGCGCAAGCATTGATGCACCCGAGGTCGCGGTTAAAAGCTGTCAGGAAGCTGTCTGACGTGGCAGCCGCGAACGACCGCTCACGTTAGTTCGTCCGAATCCACTGTGTTTACGTAGTACTCGGAAGAACCAGTGCAGACGTACATTAAGAATTTACAAATACGCCTGCAACCGAAGATGCGAGGAACCCCCACCATTGCTCTGCTAGTCGTGGATTATTTGCTTTATTGATAAGAGGTTAATTAATTTGACTGCAGCTTAAGACCCCTTACTGCGGAAGGCCATTAAATATGGCCTTATTAAGTCCGCAGAGGACCTCAGCTTCGAGCAATGGCTAGAATTTCGACACAATCCCGGCAAACAAAAAAACGGAGTTTTCATTTCGAAATTTCCGTTAAATATATTTTAAGTACAAAACCTTTGGTTACATTCATAATACTTTCTAGAGGAAAAATAGAAAGTACTATCACTTCATTTATGCGCATATACATTTTTAGTATACCAAGACAAAGTAGGAAAGGAAATCAGAGATGACCTCTCCTAATTAAATCAGCAAGTTTGCTACGCTGCTGGCGAGCTGCCTGCCGTATAGGACGGGCAGCTGCCTCAATTTCAGGTTCCTCGGAAGATTCCGAGGAATCGTTTTCAGAAGAGTATTGCTGATCTCCTGGGAGTTCAATAGAGAGAGAACTACCCTCATCAGGAGTGGAACTCTCTGGAGGCTCAAAATAAGGATGTAACTCCTCACTAGAGCTCCCTTCTGCGCTCTCCCACCCCTCCTCTGAAGCAGTATCAAAAGCAGCTAACTCCAGGGGGTAAAGTAGAGAAATTTTGACGGCAGACTCAGAGTTATCAGCTTTACTAATTCTAACAACTCGGACCTTACCATCGCGTCCAGGTAGAAGCTCGATGATACGGACTAAAGTCCAAAACGGCCTAGGTTTTATAGGATGCCTTAATAAGACAACCTGACCTACTGATAGAAATTTATTGTTAAGAGGCAGAGATTTAAGAGGATATGGACCTCTTAGACTGATTAAATATTGGGAGTACCAGAGTTCCCTGAACCTGGCCACCATAACGTCGCGCCTTTCAAGCGCGGAGAGCAAACTCTCTCGCCGTTCGGCGTCCTCGGTTTCCAAGTCAGGGACCTCATCGGAAAGAATTAAAGCGTTAGAAGTAGGATAAAGTTGAAGGAATTGTATAGGCGTAATAGGCAAAATAGTGTCCCCCGTCTCAGTGTAGGCAAGAGGACGTCGATTAAGATTAAGAGTGATATCAGAAATGGCAGTGAAAAAGGTTGAATAAGAATAAGTGCTCCGGCCAAAGAGCTTATACAGACTTTCTTTTATAGATTTAAATAAACGTTCCCAGATCGCACCAAATTGTGGGCTATAAATCGGGATAGTTTTAAATTTAACGTTAAAGGTTCTGAAACGTTCTTGATACAAGGATGAAGTTAAGACTTCTGACAAAAGGTCAGAAGCTGCTAGGAAAGTTTTGGCATTGTCTGAATAAACTGTATCAGGTACACCTTTTTCATTCGTGAAGCGAATAAAAGCAAAACAGAATTCCTCCAGCGTCATGGAAGGAAGAAGCTCTATGTGAATTGCTCTAGTTTGGAAACATGTAAATAATAATAAATATACTTTTTTTATGACCATAAGGGTCTAATACCCAGAAATGAGCTGAAAAGTCCATTGCCGTGGTGGCGAAAGGTCGTACAAAATTAGTCCGACTGTCTGGCAACGCAGGCGGGTTGGGATAGGAAAAGGCTTTAGCGCTCACCCGCTTGCAAACTATGCACTTGGATAGAATGCTGCGAACTGTACGCTTACAGCGAGGTATCAAATAACCATCCAGCTTTAATTTTTGCACAGTAGATTCAACACCTAGATGATTTAAAGATTTATGAGTATGCAAGATCAGAAGATAGGTTAGATGAGAAGAACTAGACAACAGGATTGGGTCTCTAGTGTTGTAGTCTAATTCCTCTGCTAAAATTATGCGGCTGCTAGATCTAACTAAATTATGAGAGTCGAGAAATAAGTTAAATGACCTAACAAGCAAACGCGGACGAGGATCCTTGTTTTTCAAGGCCTCTATCTCGCTGGCGAAATGCTCTCTTTGCATAGAGGAAATTAGGTAAAGAAATGCTCGCATTTTTGCCTCTCCCGGATCTGCGTGCTTTCAGATTGCTACAGCTCTAAATAACTTCTCTACCACACCTAATAGTCTGGGGTAGGAGGAAAAGCGCTCAAGCTCCACAACCGAAGCTTCACCTGGAGGAGTGACATTAACGGCAATACACGAATCAGAAATAAATTGCTGGGGAGTACATCCTAAGTGACCCTTAGGCCACCTATCTCTACTGTCTCTTATCCATGATGGACCTTCCAACCATAACGGTTTACACTCTAGAAATTTAGACACCTTCACACCACGTGTAAGCATATCTGCTACGTTAAAATCGTGGGTACATATTCATAGCTAAAGGCTGCCAAAGTCTTACATTCTAGTTGCTTACGCATAGCTTCTATGTCTTTTAATCTATTGCTTACAAATATATTCTTGCGAGGAGGTTTACCACTCAAGAGCCAAGCTAGGGTTACTTGTGAATCAGTTAGAATAGTTATAGTAGAAACTTTATAAGGAAAGTTCACATCACACAGAAGAGATACAAAACACTGATAGGCAAGAAACACTGCCAAGAGCTCAAGGGAAGGAAGAGTTCGCTGGCCCGAAGGCGAAACTTTAACTTTAGAGAAAAGTAATGCGCTGCGTTCCTCTTGGATGCCATAAATACAGGTACCAAAGGCGCTAGCACTGGCATCACAAAATACAATAAGTTGGGTAGTTTTAGTCTCAGCCAAAGTCATCCTAGGAAACTCATAGTCCTTCAACTCCAGTAACTCCAAACAATAGCTCTGCCATTCCTTACGTAAATCTTCCGGAACATCCAGATCCCAACCTAGCCTCAAGGGCGTTAGTTTTCTCAAAATAAGCTTACCTCGCACAGAAAATGGCAACAAAATCCCCAAGGGGTCATAAACCGAAGCTACTTCAGATAATATTTCTCTTCGTGATTTGCACGATGAGTCCAACCTTTTTACAGACAGAGAAAGAAGATCAGTAGAGGAGTTATAGTCGTAACCCGGCACTCTGGAGTGCACTTCTGCACTACATTGCGCAGGGTCAATTTAGGAAAGAAGATTAGAATTATTGGATTTCCATTTGCGTAATGGAAACCCACTCTCCTCAAATGCACTATTGGCGCTTCGAAATGTTCTAAGCGCTAGTTCAGGGTTCTCGGTGGTAAACACTAAATCATCGACGTACAGCTTGTTTGCCATAACGTCTCTAATTGTCAAATCTGTGATCGTTTGAGCGTGCAATTTGAGCAGATAGCTAAGAATGTAAGGCGACGCAACAAATCCAAACAAAAGAGTAGTGTATCGGTAATACAAGAATTTATTGTCTTTATAAAGAATAAAGCTAAATTGATTTCGGTCAAAGTCACAAGCATGTTTTACTTGTAAAAATGCCTTAAATATATCGGAAAGAACAACTACTGAATTTGCTCGAAAATAGATCAAAAGTCCAAACAAATTGTTCAACAGATTAGGACCTACATAAGAGGCTTCATTCAGACTGGGTACACCACTGACTTTCAAAGAGAAATTAAATACGGGTCGGATTTTGGAAGTTTCTACATGCGTACGAATTACAGGCCTATGCGGGATCCATTTGTGCGCATGCACATCTATCTTCTTGACAGAAATAGGCTCAATAATACCTAACTCAAGCTGCTCAAGGAAAACGTCGTTATAGGCACTTTCGATCCCCTTTTGGGCATTGTCATTCGCTACTCTACGAGCAAGATATCTTGCCAAAACAAAATTATTTGGTACTCTAGCCAAAAGTTGTCGATTCCAGGGTAACTGGACCGAATACCTGCCTTTTTCATACTTAACGCTCTTTTTAAAATCTTCCGATTCCTTATCATTTTCTTCCTCTTTAGCGGGAATACCCATCAACTCTAAGTCTAGTAGTCGATCAAGCCCCGTCTGAACCTCGCACTCGTCAGAAACGTCCCATATGGATGCACACACTTTTGGGGTATCAAAGAAATTAGTCAGAACATTACTGAAACGGTCTTCGTTCAATTTACATTTAGCAACTTTCCTTTTAGGATTCGGTTTAGTCTCATTGTCACGAGACAAAGATGGTTTAATTGTTTTCACATTAACATTCCTTTGAAAGGGCGTTTTAAGATTATTATCTCGCTTCTTAGTTGTAGAAGCAGCAAGAGAAGTTAAAAAGGAGTTGTAACATTTCAACTCCCCAAACGGAAGAAACCCGTTGGAAACTCGCATGACTTTACAGCCTTCTACACTCTGAAGCTCAAGTACTTTAAAAGCTTGAAGAGCATCAACACTCAAAATCCCTTCAACTTTGATGCTATCATTAATCACTTCAGGAAATGAAGTAGAAATAGGTAATTTAGTCTTTAAGGTTTCTAGTCTAGCCTTCAAATTTTTCATGCCCATCTGGAGACTTAAATTTTTCATTGCAAAAACATCAAGCTCATGCTTCTCACTGTCTGGAAGCACGAGTTCAATGCTAAGTTGCTTTCCTATTAATGGAACAGAAGCACCTACAGTGTTAATAGTTTGCTTCTGCAGGTCTACCTCAGAATAGTCAGGACTTAAAGTATCTAAGTCAACTTATGACGTCTGACTTCCTGTGTCTATGAGATAGTTAATGCGTTGAGAAACACCACCATTTTTGTGGTAAGAGCACGGAGAGAGGGCACATCCTAAGACGTGCCTTTAACCGTCAAGTTGACGTTGCTTGGAGCACATTAGTTTCAATAAACTTAGGACACAAAGGGCTAAAGTGCGAGTTAGCCTTACACAAGGAACACAAAAATGGGAGACCTTTAACTTTGGAAGGACATACGCTGGCTAAATGTTTAATGCTCATACAGATAGTACATAACTTCAACTCACCAGCCCGCTTCACACGTTTCTCATGCGAATTGAATTTTTTGCATGAATATGAAGCATGGTTAGTCTGGCTACAGAAGCGACATACTTTAACAACAGGCAGTTTACTAGACACAGGTGAATGTTGCGTTTTATCCCTAACCTCAGTTCTGGTCACCACTTTCACTTCCCTATTTCGGAATACACTAAAAGGTTTATAGTTACCTTTAGTTTCAAGGAGAGAGAGCACTTTGTTACCACTCTCGAATACTTCCAAAGAAAAAAAACTCGCTTTAGAATAGCGAAGGAGTTCCAACAGGAAAAATTCAGGAAGTTTAGTTTTACTTACAGCAGAGAGAAGCAGGTTTCCAGACTTCTCTTTAGAGAAATCCAAACCTGGCTTGGAAAGCTCGAGGAGGCAAAATTTAACCTTAGAGAGGAAAGAATTTATTTCGGCTAGACTTTGAACACTGGGGCAGCTGAGAACCTCATCAAGAGCTAAGGAAATCAACTTACCTAAATTGAAGAAATCTTGTTTAAGCAATGTCCATGCAGACTTAAAGCTTAATTCTTCATTAGGGAGTCCCTCTACTAAACTGAGAGCTCTCCCTTGCAAGTGATTTTTTAGGAAAGTAAATTTTTGCTTTTCACTCATGTTGGGGTATGCCTGAAGGGCATTAGTGAAAGACTCTTGAAAGTGTAGAAAGTTAAAGTGGCAGCCCTCACTGTCACTGAATTTTTTGAGTGTCAACTGAGGTGCCCTAAAGATATTTAAAGGAACATCAAAAGAGAAAGATTTAAACTCGGTTGGTACACAGGTATCACTAGTGTTTAGCACCTGTGACTGGGAAACTTGATATTTGGGTTTAACGATCAACTCAATCACCTGCACTTCATACTCAGCCCTTTTCTCTAGTTCCCCCTCTGCAACCTCTTCTGCGTCTACAGGAATAGTAGAGGACAGCAATCTAAAAGATTGCAGCAATCCACTCAACTGAGGGACAGCTTCAACTAGAAAGGCAGTCTCACAGTCAGGAGAGAGAGTTCTCTTTTTGATAGCAGTAATACTGCACTTAATGCTTCTCAACCTAATGCTTAAAGCTAAGGCAGTACTTTTTTCAAATTCCATTTTCAAGTTTTATTTTTATACTTATGGGAAAAAGGAAAATTAAAAACGTTTTACGTCTACACCCTAGAGTGGTCAAGTGACATCCATTCATATAACATAGAAAATCAGTGTCAGAAAAACACACGCAATGTGTTTTTAAATTTATTCTTGTCAATTCCTTGTCAGTTGGATCTTTTTCAAATTTAAGGATGAACTTCCTAAAGACATGCTTAGCTCGGTTGTATACAAGCATAGTTGTGCACGATGTGGTGCATCTGAATACGTTGGATCTACATCCCGTAGCCTGCGTATTCGTGTGGCTGAGCATGCTGGACGAAGTCACCGTACTAATAACCTTTTATCAGCACCTCCTCACTCTGCAATACGCACACATGCAGAAAAATGCGACCTGCCTGTTAGACTATCTGATTTTGAAGTATTAGGCCGAGGAAGTAACCCAATAGAACTCAGAATATTAGAATCTCTTTTCATTTATAGACTAAAGCCAAAGCTAAATGATATGCAGTCTGCCTATCCCCTACAAATAGTAAATTCCCAATTTTATTTGGTGGCTAATGTTTTTTAATTTCACGTTTGTTTTGTACCTTTGGATTTTCTGAATGATGATTGATTTGTAATCTTAACTTTTACAGTGTTGAGAATGACCACTGCTAGTTTGTCGAAACGTTCACTTTTATCGATTTTATCACCTAATTAGTACAAAATAAGTCTAAGCGTTGTGTCATTAGTCTTCCAATTTTTAATTAAGATCTCCAAGAATTGGAACTTTGACTTCTTTAGCTGTATTAGTCACTTCTTGGATTAGTGCAAAATCTCGTTGCCGCTTTGCACTGCGAGAGAAGCAAGATGTTAAATTTTTCATGAGAGATTCCAGGTACGATGGTTAAACACTGACGGCGTAACTAGCGCACAGAGCAAATGAGTGACACACGCAGCCCATCACAAAAACTGTAGGGACATCAGCTGTCAGTAATTTTTGAAATCCGTTATTAGCACCCATCATTGAGGCGCAGTTATCACAGCCTAAGCCGATGATGTTGTTGAAAATATTTGGAAATGAACTGTTTTTCTTTTTCTTTCTTTCGTTCTTGAGATCCAACTTCAGGATTTGAATATTTATACATGCATATAAGTTGTCGCAGTCACCCATTAAATTACTTCCATCCCGTTTTCTGTGTTCATGTGTAGACTTTCTGTGGAAGCTCACTGAGCTCCTTCTTCTTCTCGCCGCCAAGCCAGATGGACGTACAATACAGTAGTTCCTAGTTTAACTATTGTGTTTCTTTTACCCAACATCTCATCCTTGTAATCGTTGCCATCCGTACTCCATAATCAAACACGGAACGAGGCCTTACTGGTCTAACAGATGTTCCTAAGAGGTGTGCCACGGTCGAGCAGTAACGTTTTGCCAGCTCTATAGAGACTTTCAGTCGTGCTGTTTTCGACGGTTACTGTGTCTAGTAACGCATCAGCCAGATCTTGTTTTTGCGGGTCAAAAAACGTACAACGAAGGCAAAATCTGGCAAGTCGTTATATCAGTACTGTCGTCGATTAGAATTGAAAATTTTTGTTCCCTGCAAAATTTTTGTGAGTTCAGTCTTTTTATAATAGGATATTCCATCCTGAATTACATAAACAAGCTCAGTTTTTTCATTACTAACTTGCCAGCAATTTTACCATCTGGTAAAGCGTGTTTGCACATATACAGAAAGGGATCTGAGTGTGCAAAAGAAATGTTGTGTTCTGAAAAGAAGCTAGCAACAATTAACTCACTTTTTGCCACTTGGTCATCATCATTTGACCCTTTCTGCTTGAAGAATTGGGTGATGTCAACTTTCGACTTGACACATTCAAAATTTTTCTTGTGTTTTTCAGATTTCTTGCGCTTTATTAGGGCAGACCTGTTCGCATTTTTGAACATAACATTGCAGCACTTACAACTGGCAGAGTTTTTATTTTTATCTTTCTGTAGCCAGTCTTTGAATTCTGGATCATTCAACCATTCATCTCTGAATGTATGACTGTACCACTTTTTTAAGTGGTTCCGTGGTGTTTAACTACAAGTAAATAATGCTAACCACAGGCCCACACTAAAGTATAAGAAACAGTCCACACCTTAGCACTAATAACAAGTGAATGAGCCACACGCCGGCGGCGCCACCTTAGGCGCTATAAATGCGCCACTGCTCGCTTCGTTCAGAACTCGTTAAAACGTGTATTATTCTACCATGATGCATCTATTGAGCAGACTCTTCAAACAATTTAAACAATTTATTAACCACAGGTGATACAGAGGTAGAATGTTTCTTAAGTCTAGAACAATGGTCAAACTAGCGTATAGCTACCTGTGGGCCCGAATAAGTTCAGCGACTTCTAGGGCATCCTACCATCACATTATTCAAAGTTGTACAATAATGTTTAACCTAATTCACTTCACCTAGTTTAGTTCGCAATAGAGTGATCAATGAGGTAATTGACTCGATATTTGATGCTGTATTTTACAATATAGGTAAAATCGGACATATTTAACAATATATTCGATAAAACGATTAAGAGCAGACTGAAGATGGGTTATGTTACCTATGGCAAACTCAGGCCCATTGTTCTGATAATTTGATTAATTTCTAGGTTAAATTGCTGTCGTTTTGGTTCTTACTTTTCCTTTGTTATATCTCGGGATGTGCCGTGTGAAGTGAGCACAGCCGGTTGTCTTGGTCTCGCTGGGTCTTGAAGCCGGAAGAGCCATAAACCGCCGCCGGAAGCTGGCCGGTGAAGTCCTTTGTGGTGCCTTGACTCTGCCACGCTTTACGACTACCGGAAAGTCCTTGTTCGACTTCCGGGCACTGCTAGTTATAAGGAGGGTCTGTAACCGACGGAATCAGTACATTATTAGGAGCCTTGCTGTGCTTTTACTTTCCCTTGCTCCGTAGAAGTTTACGGCTTCTGATACTGTAGCTCCTTCATTGGTGGTTGCAGCTACCTCTGAAAATACCTCTAGTAGTGTCGATAGTACGACACTACACCTATATGTTAAAAGTAAACTTTAATAAAGCAATTTAAATATTTACAAAAAATATACTGTGAAAACAGTCCAAATTCCCTAAATCTTTCCCGATTTTGTTTCGAATTCCCTAAATCCCTAGGCTATGCCTGAATTCCCAAGATCTGGGGAAAATTCCCAATGTGTGGCAGCCCTGTCTCCCCGCCATGGTAGACCATGCCGTCCGGCAGCGGCGGCAAGATGACTCTCTCTCAGCCGGCGCGCATACCTCTGCAGCGCTCTCTAACGGCTGCAGACCCCACATAAAACAAAACTCATAATTTTTATGCTTGGATCCTAGTATCTGTGAACATGTGTAGGTGTATATGTGTACATACATTCAAGTATATGATTATTTGTGCATTTACGCACAGCAGTTGTTGGAAATTTTTTTTTCATTTGTCCTTTAAACACCGTATTTTTTCTATTTTCTCCTTATGTTGTCGTCAGGCATTTAAATGAGAAATCTCATAAATTTGTTGTGTGTGTTATGCGTGCACTTTTAGGCAGTCAACTCACTTTTTTACTAGTTTTATGCTCACTTAAAATGGTATTTTTGAGTATCTGCCTCAACAAACCATTCTAATAATGTTCCTTGATGTTGAAAAGTACAAAACTTCTGTCAATGCACGTATTAATATCATATGTGCTTTCAATCCACGAAGTTCGTTATTTTTATTGTTTCCATGAAATAACAAACACTATTTAACTTCAATTAACCAACATTGGATACATTGTATATCAATCTATCCGTTTTTGTACAAACAATGAACGTGAACGTCACGGCACCTATGTATGTTTGAACCAGTGGTGGGCACGATAACGAAAAAACGTTATCGCGATAACCGATAAATCGTTAACGAAAACCTTATCGGCGATAACCGATAATCGATAATTGGCGAAAAATTTATCGCCGATAATCGATAACCGATAAATCGATACATCCAAAATTCCGATACTAGCGATAACGATATTGGTATTTTAAGTAAAAAACAAATTGAAATGTTTTTTTAGTTGTGAGATAAAGATATATGTGAAAAAATATACATATGTATATAACCATATGATTAAATGAGATAAATTAGAATCAGAAAAACGTAACACACTTGCACAAATGTACACAATATACACAGACACTAACGAAACACAGCTTTTAGCTCTAAAAGTTGCACTACTATTAAATAAGGTGACCTGAGGCAGGCTTTTTTAATGTTTGTCCCGCTTATTTTTGGTGTAACAAAATGTCTCCCTTTGTCTTTTTTTTTGAGGCAACAGCAGAATACCAAGGAAAGTCCGATGGCATAGTACTTCCTAGGTACCAAAAGACAGTCGGAAACGAAACGCTGAATAAAATATATCTGAATGAATCTGAATAAAATATAATGTGTGTGGGCGTGTGTGTGTGTGTATGACCTACACACAATTGTATAATATCCGTCATATTAGTAACTATTAAATCACCAATTATAGTTCTAACTCTCAAAAACACAACACAAAAGACAAAAGTAATAAAGATCAGCACTCGACGCCACGTTCACACTATACATACATTCAGCGCGATCCAGCCAACAACACACAAGTACGCACACGTTTCGCCACCCGGCCCCGCCGACTGTCGACCACCAGGGTTGCCACACACAAAAGTATTAAAAGCCATGATTGCCCTGTAAAAAAAACCAAGATTTAAAAAAAAACAAGATTGTCTAGATCGTAAATAACACTTAAAATTATACGCCAACATCAATAATACCACAAAATAGCCCTAGTGGAGCTAGTCTAGCTCCACTATAGCCACTGGTTAGTGGTTACCTCCCTATCATTGTCACTAAGTTCCTCTATATCACTCATATTATCGATTAATTATTGTAATGCAAGTTTGACCTGAAACAAGACGGACTTAAATGAACATCCAACGATCAGAGGTGCTAAATACGAACTGAATACGTGTCGTCACGGTCTCACCCACAGGGTTGCCAGATGTCCCAGTCCACATGAGGCCACACTTTTGATCAAAAAGGCCACAAAAGAGGCCACCCTCGTTACACCATAACACGTACATCCTACACGTGTAGTTCCTGTCCCGAACTCGTCCCGCCCCGTCATGTCGAATCCCAGCGGGAAAAACTGAAATTATCGATTATCGATAGTTTGGAGCCAAAAGTATTGGCGATACCGATAAATCGATAACTCGGGAAAAAAAATTATCGGATAACCGATAACCCGAAATCGTTATCGCGATAATTTATCGCGATAATTTATCGCGATAACGCCCAGCTATGTATGTTTCTTAATTAAAGACATTTGCATCATGTTTCGAAAATAGCTAACTTTTTTATTTGTTAACATTACAGGACATTAGTGTTTTCTTCTCTTATTCACGTCCTAAAATGTTCTTGTTAGTCTTGTGTGGCGCAATGTACGATATCATTTCTGACGCTTTTGAGAATATTATGACAACCGTATGTATGTGATAATAATAATAGTAAACTCAGTTAACGACAACTTCGGTCAGAGACTATTTAGTTGTCGCTTTGGTATTTCTACCGAGTTGCTTTTCATAGTTACGAGAGGACACCTTTACTAAACTTCCCAGTAGCACTTTCCTTCTCTTACTGCTTCCAATACACATGTATTTACCCACATAAAGTTATCATCCGCTCACTCAGATCAACATAATCACCAGTAACATGGGTCTGCTAGCGCATCAGCGACTCAAACCACCTCGCATCGAAGTTCACATATTTGACAGGCATCAGACTTTTCCAATTAACCACAAGCGATGTGCATCAAAATTATTTGACCATCAATATTATATGACCACCAAGATTTTAATTGCAAATCAGGTTTTCAATTTTCTCCGCATCACAACTTTGTATATACTACAGTAGATTCGAGTGCACTGGGCGGCCAAACCCATAAATTTCACAAAGTACTCCAGTTCTGTCGTACATGTCTTGGTAGCCGTTGTAGAATAATCGTTTTCATGCTTCTGACTCAATTAGACTGTTCGTGCCACCATTGTTAGCGTAAAAAAATTATAGATTCGTGGCGGGATGAAAAACACTTTCTCCGAGTCGATTGGAATACTAGTTTATACATAGGAGGGAAAATGTAGTACTGAATGTCAACCTCGCTTAGACGCTGTTTTATTTTTATACACCCATTTTAAATTCAACTAATTCCTTATACCCCAAGTCTCTGAGCTCGTTTCTCACTGTAAGTGTGTACTAAAATGTTTTCAACAATGCTTCGTCACTGAAATTGTGTTTTCTTTTAAAATTGCAGTTACATACATCATCTAATTTAAATTAAACGTTTGAAATACGTTGCCCACAATTTGTTTCGATTAGAGACATAGGTATTACAAAACTCAAATGTGTATCATTTAAGTATAATTACTGTAACATTTTAATAACCAATGATTTATCATCTTCATTCGAAGTAAACTTTTTTTCATTTCTCTATAGCCTATTCGGTGACTTAAAACTGTCTTTTTGGCTTGAACTGTCGGCTTATTTTGTATTTTCTCTCATTATTTAAGAAATTTTCAGTATATCCCAACATTACGAGACCTAATTACGACAATTCGTTCCCGTGTTTTCAGTCCTGCATTGATGCGAGATTATCATCAGATTTTTATCGAAATAATTCTCTCACGAATGCATGCCTTGTGGCTCCCTTATTTAAGAGTGGTTTCATTTCAGATGTCCGTTTATCGCAATATAATATTCACAGCGAAGTTATAGCAGCCTCAATGGCCCTGATATCTTTATAATAGCGCACTCAACACCGTGAGCTCTTTTGTCACCTCTATGCATCATACATCAATCACGTGACGCCACATCTCCATATCAAAAGAGAATTATAACTTTTATGAAATGCTTCTCAAATAAGCAATGGCAATTATGTATCGTCAACTATTCACATCATGATCTTCCTAAACCTAAATCATCCTAAACGAGGGACGAAAACGACTTGAACTGCACTTTAATTTTACTTTAAAAAAAGCAATCACTATTATAGAAGTACCCGCGTCCGTCCGTCCCTCCGTCCGTGTGACCCCCTTTTGATTATGGTATCCACAATACGCTATCGGCTTATTTTTAGAATAGAAATTTTATTTGGATCTTTCTCTTCTGAAATTCATCATGTCGCTTTGATATTTTTAATTGATAATGCAAAAAGAAATGTTTTAAACTCGTTCGACCAGTAACTTGTCTACCACTGGGTATGAGGCACGGTAGAGGAAACAAGGTAGGGTCAAACCAGTCTTTTTTCGTCGACTGTGTGGGTTTGCTGACGTCACAGCAACGAACCAATAGCAGCCGTCATTTTGTTTTTGGTAGCACAGCTACTCCCAAATCCGTCTCCACTATTAGCCTCATGGCACTGCGGTTCGGTGACGTCATAAATTTTGTTTGAAATAAAGCCTTTCTATTGGCTACCCGAACAAGAAGAAGTGAAATTTCCCCCATAGAAATGACCCTACTTTGTTTCCTCTACCGTGGTATTAGGCCCAAGATTTTGGAACTTGAGTTGTTGTTTTCGAAATTGTGATTTTCTTGAAAAGCTCTGAAGAGATAATAGACGACATTTCAGAATACAATTCCGGCAAAAGAGGCCACCAAAGATAGAAATGTGTCCAACCGCAAAGAGAAGCAGCAAGACTCCGACAGCAAGAATAACATCGAAGATGATCGGATGAACAACTCGAAATGGCAAGACGAAGCAATTTTGCTCTCCAACGAAAAGCTAGAGCTAAATTGACCTTGACCGGCGTTTGGAAATTCTACGGAACAATGTAGAGCAACACCGAGTAGCTCAAGAGAGCTTAACACATGAAAGAAGCGAGGAAATTCTTCGTCATAGCGCTGGACAACATTGAGTGGCACAAGAGAATTCAACTCAAGAAAAAAGGGGTGAAATTCTTTAGATTAATGCCAACCAGCACGTGTGCACTAGGTCTGATAAAACCTAGCGCATCAAAAATATTCTTATGCCCGAATCAAAGAAATAACATGACACTCCAATACAATTTCGGAAAAATGGTAACATTCATCTCACGTGGTCTCCGAACGATTAATTACTACATCATCAGGACTTCATGATAAAACGCAATGTGTCTCCTAAAATTTACATTTGAATATACATTTTGCGGGCAATTTCCCCTATCTTATCACAATGGGATCTCATTAACCAGATGGAAATAGTTGGTCCGTCTCTCTGTTGCGCCTTTCAAGGATGTTTGCTGACTGTATCTGTGATACGAAATTCACCAGTGCACAAGGACATGAATATTTTTATCGCGTGTACCATTAGGATGGAAATATTTGTTGGTAATCCACATCTGAAGGATTTGAGTGAAAATATCGAATCCCGTCATTTTTCGCAGTTTGTGTACACATTTTATTGAATAAAGATTAGAAAATTCGAGAGATATTATATTTACTGTATCAATTGTGAAACGAGGGCAGAGTTTCGTTAACGACGACTAGATCACAGACTCCCCATCATTGTGTAATTGAGTTTGAGCCTCCCTACCGCAACATAGGTGTTCCAAAGAGAAAAAGGCAAAAAACATCATATGGTATGTAACTAAGGGAAAGCGGAATTTATGCCCAAAGTACATAGAAACAAAAAATTTATTAAGGAGATGATGAATTAGGATAAAAAATGAAGAAGAAAGAAGTAGTTGCTGGAAAACCGAACAGTAATAAGCAAAAGAAAAATCAGGAAAAAACAAAAACCGTAATATCTTTCAAAAAATATTTTCAAATTCAACCTTTAACTCGATATCTCACACATTCCCCGCAGAATATGTGACCTCGAGACCTCAGACATTCAAGAGCCCTGATATCTTTATAATAGCGCACTCAACACCGTGAGCTCTTTCGTCACCTTTATGCATCATACATCAATCCCGTGACGCCACATTTCCACATCAAAAGAGAATTATAACTTTGAAGAAATGCTTCTCAAATAAACAATGGCAATTATGTATGGTCAACTATTCACATCGTGATCATCCTATGACCGTGAGCATTTATTTTAGGGCCTCAAAGTAGTGAAAATATTTTCGTCTTAAGTTTAATTACACTAGTACACCCCCGTTTTTTTAAAAGGGGGGGGGGAGGTGATGTTACGCTGCTGGCGCTGCGAGAAGGTCGAGGTGTAGGGGTTTTTAGGTGTACGCGATTCGTCAAAAATGACTGGAATGGATAATTTCGTAAAAAATATACATCAGATGGGGATCAAAAACAAATATATTCTCCCAACGGAACCCGCGATTAAAATACTTTTAATCTTGTTCACTGGTGAAACTCTTATCCAAAATCTTCATTAAGCTTCCTTCACAGCGTGATAAAGTGGCAGACCAACTGAGCTTTAACATGGCTTTCCTACGATTTTCTATGCTATCTTACACTTTTCCTATCTGTCCTCAGTCTCAACTGCTGATATTCATCACAACCTAAACTAACCTACCAATTCACGTGATATTCATTCCGACTCTGAATCTGCTGGGTTAATGTACTAGGATATGCTCATATACTAGATATGCTCATCTGTACTAGATATGCTCATCACACACTAACAGGCTGGTGGGTGTGACGCACAGACGGACGAACGGACGCGGCTCCTTCTATAATAGTGATTAGAAACAATTGCGAATTCAGTTCAAACCAGGTACGAAAACGACTTGAAAAGCATTTAATTTTGCTGTTTAAAAATTGGAATTCTGATAAAACCTAGCGCATCAAAATTATTCTTTTGCCTGAATCAAGGAAAAAACACGACACACAACTCAATCTCAGGAAAATAGCAATATTCATCTCACATGAAGGGAATTAATAATTAATACGTCATCAACACTTTACAATAAAACGCAATGTGTCTCCCAAAAAGTCATATATGAATACATATTTTACGTGAAATTTCTTCCATCTTTTCACAATGGGATCTCATTCAACACATAAAATTGGTTGGTCCGTCTCTCTGTTGCTCCTTTAAAGGATGTCTGATGACGGTATCTGTGATACGAGATTCACCAGTGCACAGGAAGAAGAATATTTTTACTGAGATTACTATTAGGATGGAAATATTTGTTTATCATTCACATCTGAAGGATTTGTGTGAAAAATATCGAATCCTGTCATTTTTGGCAGGTTGTGTACACATTTCTTTGAATAAAGATAAGAAAATTCGATAGATAAAATTTCTAGTGTAGCAATTGTGAAATTGTGAAACCAGGGCATAGTTTTGTTAACGATGGTTAGATAACAGGGTTCCATTTTTGTGTAAATTAGTTTGAACCTCCCTACCGAAAAATAGGCGTTCCAAAGAGAGGAAGGCAGAGAGCATCATTTGGTTCGGAACAAAACAAGAAGTAGATACATGGAAACAAAAATTTGATTACTGAGATTATAAAATAAAATTGAAATGAAGAAGAAAGGCAAAAAAATACACAACGAAACAAAAAGCATAATATCGTCCAACAAAAGAGAAGCCTACTCAACCATTAGCTCGGGACCTCACATATTCATAGCGGAAGCTCTAAAGCACATCCCCGTTTTCAGACGCGGTGAGCGCAAACAGAAAATTGCGGCGTTGCTCCCAACTCGCGCGGACGATTTGATCAAATCTGGCGAGGCCCTGAAGCCTTTATAGGCCAAATTTTGTGGTCTGAAACGAAATGTTACGGTATTTCTCTGAAATTGGCGTAATGAAACCCAGTGAATGGGGGCTTTTCATCGAAGCATCTGGATTACAAGGACGATGCGAGTCATTTCCTGATGTCACTCAGGATGGGCGGGGGACGATATAGGATGTTAAACCTCACATCTACCGGCGTTCTTAACACTTCGACCGCCACGTGCACCACCGGTGGCCACAGAAGGAAGTTTTAGAAGGCTGCTGTCCGACCACAAGTCACTAACGTAATTTTCATAAATACTCAAAGTTAAATGAAGGCACGATCCAGTACATGTTCGCTATTTTCAAAATTTCTTTCAACAATTGACTTCAAATTTGAGTTGAAAATTGAACTTCAGTTGAACCAATTGTTAAAGTATTAAATTTTAAATTGTTCAATAAAAAGTTCACACGGTATGAGCATCGTTGGGACGCTGTATGGAAGTGTTTTAATTGGAAGAGTGAGAGTGATGACAGATATTGTGCTAGCGGAAGAACAGTGGGGTTTTAGAAGTGGTAGAGGTTGTGTGGATCAAATGTTTACTGTGAGGCAGGTGAATGATAAACACTTGGCGGAAGGAAAAGATGAGTATTGGGTATTTATGGATCTGGAGAAGGTGTATGACAGGGTGGACCGTGAGGTATTATGGCATGTTGTATTGTTTCGCCACCCGACCGTGCAGCTTAACTTTCCGAATAAACAGACACTAAAGACATAGACTTTCCTGACACCCCTTTAGAGGGGTCAGGTAACGCTGTAAGTTAAGACAATTGTTTAAAGACAAGCGTAACAAATGAGAGGAGGCTCACCTGAAGATCTTCGAAGATAATATTCAGGCGAATACATCTCCAATTAAGCCGACTATCAAGGACACTGAAGTCCCGGAAGCAGGATCGGTAGAGGCCCGAACCCGCAGAGCACAAGTGAGATGCACTCGCAAAAACGGCCAATTTGAATCTGAGGTGGTAACGTGCAGCGGCCACATCCATAGGTTGCTCGAAACCGTTGCTGTGGCTTCGGACTCGAGCAAGAAGATCAGATGAACGGTTTTAATAAGTTCATTGATATAAGTCGCCAAGGAAGTGAAGCACCCCCGCCATTGCTCCGCTTTGTCATAAATTGCTAGCGTAATTGCTTTTTAGGCTTAGTTAATTTAAGGAAAGCCCCTGTCCTTTATTGTGCAAGGTATTGGCAGTCTTGCACAGGACTTCAGCAGCGAGCGATGGCTGGATTTGCGACACAATCCCGGCAAGAAAAAAAACGGAGTTTTCGAAAGAAACTTCCGTTACACAAAAACATTTACACATTAACGTTACCTTCCAGCGGAAACATGGAACGTACTTTCACAATATTGATACGCATTTACATTTAAATAGCAAAATATAGAAAAGGAAACTATAAGTGACCTTTTTGAATCAATTTGGCCAGCTTACTACGTTGCTGGCGCGCTGCCTGCCTTGTAGGGCGGGCAGCTGACGCAACTTCGTGTTCCTCGGAACTGTCCGAGGAGTCCGATTCAGAAGAGTAATGCTGACCTCCAGGGCACTCACGAGAAAGAGAACTACCCTCAAGAGAAAAGGAACTCTCGGAAGGCTCAAGAGGAGGATGCGACTCCTCACTCGAGCTCCCCTCTGCGCTTTCCCCCCCCCCCTCCTCTGAAGCAGTATCGGAAACAGCTAACTCCAAAGGGTATAGAAGAGAAATTTTAACGGCAGTTTCAGAGTTATCAGCATTAACTATTCTAACAACTCGGACCTTGCCATCGCGTCCAGGAAGCAGCGCGATGATGCGGACTAAGGTCCAAAACGGTCTAGGTCTTATGGGATGCTTAAGTAAGACGACCTGACCTACAGATAAAAATTTGTTATTAAGAGGTAGAGATCTAAGCGGATAAGGACAGCGCAAAGAAATTAAATATTGCGTATACCAGAGCTCCCGGAACTTGGCTACCATTACGTCGCGCCTTTCAAGTGCAGAGAGCAAATGCTCCCGACGCTCACCGTCCTCGGTTTCCAAGTCCGGAATCTCATCAGAAAGGATAAAAGAATTAGAAGTAGGGTACAGATGAAGTAATTGAATTGGCATGATAGGCAAGATAGTGTCCCCCGTCTCAGTATAAGAAAGCGGACGCCGATTGAGATTAAGGGTAATATCAGAAATAGCAGTAAGAAAGGAAGAATAAGGATAGGTGCTGCGACCGAAGAGTTTATACAAGCAATCTTTAATAGATATGAACAAACGATCCCAGATTGCTCCAAATTGCGGACTATAGATCGGAATAGTTTTAAATTTAACGTTAAAAGTACGAAACCGATCTTCGTACAAAAAAGAAGTTAAAACTTCCGACAGAAGGTCAGGAGCCGCTAAGAAAGTTCTAGCGTTATCGGAATACACAGCATTAGGTACGCCTTTTTCGTTTGTGAAACGAATAAAGGCGAAACAAAATTCCTCCAAAGTCATGGAAGGAAGAAGCTCGATATGAATTGCTCTGGTTTGGAAACATGTAAATAATAATAGATATACCTTTTGTTTATGACCAAAAGGATCTAACACCCAGAAATGGGCAGAAAAGTCCATTCCTGTTGTGGCGAAAGGTCTCACAAAATTCACACGACTGTCCGGCAAAGCAGGTGGATCAGGATAGGAGAAAGCTTTAGCGTTTACCCGTTTGCAAACTATGCATTTGGATAAAACGCTACGAACAGTACGCTTACAACGAGGTATTACGTAACCGTCCAGTTTAAGTTTCTGCACGGTAGTTTCAAGACCCTGATGACTTAGAGTTCTATGAGTATGCAAAATTAACAAATAGGTCAGATGAGAAGAGTTAGACAATAGAATAGGATTTCTAGTGTTATAATCCAATTCTTCAGCTGAAACAAGACGGCTGCTAGATCTAACTAAACCGTGCGAGTCAAGAAACAAATTAAAAGACCTTACTAGCAAAGGCGGACGAGGACTCTTGTTTGTCAAGGCCTCCATCTCGCTGGCAAAATGCGTTCTTTGCATAGAGGAAATAAGGTATAGAAATGCTCGCAGTTTAGCTTCACCCCGATTTGCAAGCCTCAAGATAGCGACAGCCCTGAATACTTTCTCCATCACACCCAATAGTTTGGGGTAGGAGGAAAACCGCTCAAGCTCCACAATCGAAGCTTCACCTGGGGGAACAACATTAACTGCGATACATGCTTCAGAAACAAATTGTTGCGGAATGCAGCCCAAGTGTCCCTTGGGCCACCTATCTCTACTTTCTCTGATCCAAGAAGGACCCTCTAACCACAACACTTTACTCTCTAAAAACTTAGCTACTTTGACACCACGTGTCAGCATGTCTGCCACGTTAAACATAGTGGGTACAGACTCATAGCTGAAGGCAGCCAACGTTTTACCTTCTAACGTTTTACGCATGCCTTCTACGTCTTTTAGTCTGTTGCTTACAAATATATTTTTGCGCGAAGGTTTACCGCTCAACAGCCAAGCTAGGGTGACCTGGGAGTCCGTTAGAATAGTTATATGAGAAACTTTATAAGGAAAATTAACATCACATAACAGAGATACAAGACATTGGTAGGCAAGAAATACCGCCAAAAGTTCAAGGGAAGGGAGAATTCGTTGGCGAGGAGGCGAAACCTTAGCTTTAGAGAAAAGAAGCGCACTGCGTTCGTCTTGAACGCCGTAAATGCAAGTACCAAAGGCACTTGCACTAGCATCACAAAAGACAACAAGCTTAATAGCTTTGGTCTCGGACAAATTCATCCTAGGGAACTCAAAATCCCTCAACTCTAAAAACTCCTGACAATAATCTTTCCAGTCCTCACATAAATCTTCCGGTACTTCCTGATCCCATCCCAGCCTCAAAGGCGTCAATTTACTCAAAATGAGCTTACCTCGCACCGAAAATGGTAGAAAAATCCCCAATGAGTCATATAGTGACGCAACTTCAGAAAGTATTCTCCTTCGTGTTTTACAAGAAGAGTCTAATCTTTTCACAGACAGAGAAAGAAGATCAGTAGAAGAGTTAAAGTCATACCCAAGCACTCTGGAGTGCACTTCGGCACTACGTAGCGCCGGGTCAATTTGCGAAAGAAGTTCAGAATTATTGGATTGCCATTTGCGCAACGGAAACCCACTTTTCTCAAAGGCACTGTTAGCGCGGCGAAAAGTGCTAAGCGCTAGCTTAGGACTATTGGTTGTATATACTAAGTTATCGACGTACAGCTTATTCGCCATAACGTCTCTAATTGTCAAATCAGTTAAGGTTTGAGCGTGCAATTTGAGAAGATAGTTAAGAATATAAGGAGAGGCAACAAACCCGAACAACAAAGTAGTGTACCGATAATACAAAAATTTGCCCTCCTTGAAAAGGACGAAGCTAAACTGATTACGGTCAAAATCACAGGCAAGTTTGACCTGAAGAAAGGCTTTTAGAATGTCAGAAAGGACCACTACAGAATTGGCACGAAAATACACCAAGAAACCCAACAAATTGTTCATCAGATTAGGACCCACATACGAGACTTCATTCAGACTAGGCAAACCACCGACTCGCAAAGCACAATTAAACACAGGACGAATTTTCGAGGTCTCTACATGAGTCCGTATGACAGGACGGTGCGGGATCCATTTATGCATCCGCACATCTAACCTTTTGGTTGACAAGGGTTCTATGATCCCTAATTCAAGTTGCTCAAGGAAAACGTCATTATTGGCCTTCTCAATCCCCTTACGAGCATTATCAGTTGCAACTTTACGCGCAAGATATCTTGCTAACCCGAAGTTGTTAGGGACTTTAGCCAACAGATGACGGTTCCAGGGTAACTGGACCGAATACTTGCCTTCCTCATACTTCACACTGCTTTTGAAACCTTCTAACTCCTTATCATACTCCTCCTCTTTAGAGGGCACACCAATAAGTTCTAGGTCTAGTAGTCTATCAAGACCTGTCTGAACATCACACTGCTCGGTAACGTCCAACACGGAAGAACACACTTTAGGAGTCTCAAAAAAGGCACTTAGTGTACCACGGTAACGATTTTTATTATATTTACGTTTGGAAACTTTCCTTTTAGTTTGCGTTTTATTTGCCTTGGCAGATGAAGAAAAAGTTTTACAAGATTTAGTATTAACAGTTTCCGCAACGGAAGTTGGCGGGCAACTGTCCAGCACCTTAGCTCCAGAGGCAACAGCAGGAGATAAAGAGGATTTATAACATTTTAATTCCCCGAAAGGAAGGAATCCGTCAGAAACGCGCATGACCTTATAGTCAGCAACGTGCTGTAATTCCAGAACTTTAAAAGTTTGAAGAGCATCGACACCTAAAATGCCGTTGACTTGTATGCTATCATTAATTATTTCCGGAAAGGAAGTTGACAAAGGTAGTTTAGATTTAAAAAGAGCAATTTTAGCTCGCAATCCCTTCATCCCCATCTGCAGGTTCAAGTTCTGCGTTGCGAAGACATCAAGCTCATGCTTCTCACTGTCCGGAAGCACAAGTTCAATGCTAATTTGGTTACCCCTTAACGGGACAGAAGCTCCTACAGTGTTAACAGTCAGTTCCTGCATGTCAACTGCAGAACAGTCAGGCATTACAGTAGCTAAATCGATTAACGACTTTTGGCTACCAGTATCTATCAAAAAATTAACACGTCTAGCTACACCACCATACTTAGTAGAAAGGGCAACAAGAGGGCACATCCGAAGATGCGCCTTTAACCGTCATGAGTAGGCGGCAGCAAGAGCAGAAGACTCAACAAATTTAGGACACAACGGGCTAACATGATTGTTAGCTTTACACAAAGAACAAGTAAAGGGAAGACCCTTAACTTTTGAAGGACACTCAGAGTTTAAATGTTTGCTACTCAGGCTGTGCTGCCTTCGCAGCAATTTAGGAAATTTATATTTTCAAACAGCGATAGAAAATTTATTCCTCCGAACATCGAAAGAACCATTCCGCAAGTCCTCTCGTTTTCCGGAAATACCCACTTCCGGACGTTAGGTATATAAACCTCTACGAGCTCAGTAGAGACCGCCAGTTTTATTAAGTGAATCGTGTAGAGACTAGAGAAAGAAATGTAAGTGTTAATATTAAGTGATATAAGCAAAGATGTACCATTTTGGAGTTATTCGTTATTACCTCCAGCTAGTGAATAGACCGAGGAAAACTGGAAGACTTCAAATGATGTTGTGTTGGAATTTATGTAACCACAGCTTCTCTGTGATGCACATGCAAGTTATACATACTTGTTGATTCTTCATTCCTTGTGTCGAGATCACAAAGCTCTCTGGCTGATAGTTTTGTACACATTCTTTTAATTGTCAAGTCTGTTTGATCTGTGTTGTTCAAAGTTAGGTTTGAGGATTCTTGCATACTTTCAAGTACTTGAGAATGTTCTTTGAAACACCTTTTAAGATTTTTAGTACAGCAAGATAACTTAGTACACATTGTTCTAATTGTGAAGTCAG